>OZ004600.1:55272584-55483350 GCA_963924605.1 Malthinus seriepunctatus
ATGACAGACGGTTTTAAGTGTAGTCTTCAGGGTTTTGTAGATGACTCTTTTGGCTTATTTTCAAGAGCGTGTGCCACCATGA
Organism: Malthinus seriepunctatus; assembly: GCA_963924605.1. Lineage (NCBI taxonomy): Eukaryota > Metazoa > Arthropoda > Insecta > Coleoptera > Cantharidae > Malthinus > Malthinus seriepunctatus. The sequence goes on from OZ004600.1 coordinate 55,272,667, forward strand.
AGGCTACACCTAAAACGGTCTGTCCCGGCATTTTTGAATTCTACGTATAAAACTGCACCTTTTGATGTGTAAACTGTTCATGTATCTTTTGGTTTAGTTGATGACTCTTTCTTATTTTTTTTCAAGAGCGTTTGCCACCATGAGGGCTACATTTAAAAGCGTCTGTCGGGGCATTTTTGAATACTACGTAGAAAACGGAATCTTTTGATATGAAATTTGTTCATGGTTCTTGTGGTTTAGTTGATGACTCTTTCTTGAAGAGCGTCTGCCACCATGAGGGCTACACTTAAAAGCGTCTGTCGCGGTATATTTGAATACTACGTAGAAAACGGAATCTTTTGATATGAAATTTGTTCATGGTTCTTGTGGTTGGTTTAAGACTCTTTCTTGAAGAGCGTCTGCCACCATGAGGGCTACACTTAAAAGCGTCTGTCGCGGCATTTTTGAATACTACGTAGAAAACGGAATCTTTTGATATGAAATTTGTTCATGGTTCTTGTGGTTTAGTTGATGACTCTTTCTTGAAGAGCGTCTGCCACCATGAGGGCTACACTTAAAAGCGTCTGTCGCGGTATTTTTGAATACTACGTAGAAAACGGAATCTTTTGATATGAAATTTGTTCATGGTTCTTGTGGTTGGTTTAAGACTCTTTCTTGAAGAGCGTCTGCCACCATGAGGGCTACACTTAAAAGCGTCTGTCGCGGCATTTTTGAATACTACGTAGAAAACGGAATCTTTTGATATGAAATTTGTTCATGGTTCTTGTGGTTTAGTTGATGACTCTTTCTTGAAGAGCGTCTGCCACCATGAGGGCTACACTTAAAAGCGTCTGTCGCGGTATTTTTGAATACTACGTAGAAAACGGAATCTTTTGATATGAAATTTGTTCATGGTTCTTGTGGTTGGTTTAAAACTCTTTCTTGAAGAGCGTCTGCCACCATGAGGGTTACACTTAAAACCATCTATCGCGGCATTTTTGAATATTACGTAGAAAATGGAATCTTTTGATATGAAATTTGTTCATGGTTCTTGTGGTTTAGTTGATGACTTTTTCTTGAAGAGCGTCTGCCACCATGAGGGCTACACTTAAAAGCGTCTGTCGCGGCATTTTTGAATACTACGTAGAAAATGGAATCTTTTGATATGAAATTTGTTCATGGTTCTTGTGGTTTAGTTGATGAGTCTTTCTTGAAGAGCGTCTGCCACCATGAGGGCTACACTTAAAACCGTCTGTCGCGGCATTTTTTAATACTACGTAGAAAATGGAATTTTTTGATATGAAATTTGTTCATGGGTCTTATGGTTTAGTTGATGACTCTTTCTTGAAGAGCGTCTGCCACCATGAGGGCTACACTTAAAACCGTCTGTCGCGGCACTTTTGAATACTACGTAGAAAACGGAATCTTTTGATATGAAATTTGTTCATGGTTCTTGTGGTTGGTTTAAGACTCTTTCTTGAAGAGCGTCTGCCACCATGAGGGTTACACTTAAAACCATCTATCGCGGCATTTTTGAATATTACGTAGAAAATGGAATCTTTTGATATGAAATTTGTTCATGGTTCTTGTGGTTTAGTTGATGACTTTTTCTTGAAGAGCGTCTGCCACCATGAGGGCTACACTTAAAAGCGTCTGTCGCGGCATTTTTGAATACTACGTAGAAAATGGAATCTTTTGATATGAAATTTGTTCATGGTTCTTGTGGTTTAGTTGATGACTCTTTCTTGAAGAGCGTCTGCCACCATGAGGGCTACACTTAAAAGCGTCTGTCGCGGTATTTTTGAATACTACGTAGAAAACGGAATCTTTTGATATGAAATTTGTTCATGGTTCTTGTGGTTGGTTTAAAACTCTTTCTTGAAGAGCGTCTGCCACCATGAGGGTTACACTTAAAACCATCTATCGCGGCATTTTTGAATATTACGTAGAAAATGGAATCTTTTGATATGAAATTTGTTCATGGTTCTTGTGGTTTAGTTGATGACTTTTTCTTGAAGAGCGTCTGCCACCATGAGGGCTACACTTAAAAGCGTCTGTCGCGGCATTTTTGAATACTACGTAGAAAATGGAATCTTTTGATATGAAATTTGTTCATGGTTCTTGTGGTTTAGTTGATGAGTCTTTCTTGAAGAGCGTCTGCCACCATGAGGGCTACACTTAAAACCGTCTGTCGCGGCATTTTTTAATACTACGTAGAAAATGGAATTTTTTGATATGAAATTTGTTCATGGGTCTTATGGTTTAGTTGATGACTCTTTCTTGAAGAGCGTCTGCCACCATGAGGGCTACACTTAAAACCGTCTGTCGCGGCACTTTTGAATACTACGTAAAAAACGGAATCTTTTGATATGAAATTTGTTCATGGTTCTTGTGGTTTAGTTGATGACTCTTTCTTGAAGAGCGTCTGCCACCATGAGGGCTACACTTAAAAGCGTCTGTCGCGGCATTTTTGAATACTACGTAGAAAACGGAATCTTTTGATATGAAATTTGTTCATGGTTCTTGTGGTTTAGTTGATGACTCTTTCTTGAAGAGCGTCTGCCACCATGAGGGCTACACTTAAAAGCGTCTGTCGCGGTATTTTTGAATACTACGTAGAAAACGGAATCTTTTGATATGAAATTTGTTCATGGTTCTTGTGGTTGGTTTAAGACTCTTTCTTGAAGAGCGTCTGCCACCATGAGGGTTACACTTAAAACCATCTATCGCGGCATTTTTGAATATTACGTAGAAAATGGAATCTTTTGATATGAAATTTGTTCATGGTTCTTGTGGTTTAGTTGATGACTTTTTCTTGAAGAGCGTCTGCCACCATGAGGGCTACACTTAAAAGCGTCTGTCGCGGCATTTTTGAATACTACGTAGAAAATGGAATCTTTTGATATGAAATTTGTTCATGGTTCTTGTGGTTTAGTTGATGAGTCTTTCTTGAAGAGCGTCTGCCACCATGAGGGCTACACTTAAAACCGTCTGTCGCGGCATTTTTTAATACTACGTAGAAAATGGAATCTTTTGATATGAAATTTGTTCATGGGTCTTATGGTTTAGTTGATGACTCTTTCTTGAAGAGCGTCTGCCACCATGAGGGCTACACTTAAAACCGTCTGTCGCGGCACTTTTGAATACTACGTAAAAAACGGAATCTTTTGATATGAAATTTGTTCATGGTTCTTGTGGTTTAGTTGATGACTCTTTCTTGAAGAGCGTCTGCCACCCTGAGGGCTACACTTAAAAGCGTCTGTCGCGGTATTTTTGAATACTACGTAGAAAACGGAATCTTTTGATATGAAATTTGTTCATGGTTCTTGTTGTTTAGTTGATGACTTTTTCTTGAAGAGCGTCTGCCACCATGAGGGCTACACTTAAAAGCGTCTGTCGCGGCATTTTTGAATACTACGTAGAAAACGGAATCTTTTGATATAAAATTTGTTCATGGATCTTTTGGTTTAGTTGAAGACTCTTTAGGCTTATTTTCAAGACCGTCTTTTACTATGAAGGCTACATTTAAAACCGTTTGCCTCGTCATTTTTGAAAACTACGTAAAAAATGAATTTTTTGATATGAAATTTGTTCATATATCTTGTGGTTTAGTTGAAGCGTAAATGTCTCTTGTTACTTGGGAAAAGCGTTAGAAAATTAGTCTTTTTGAGCGTTTAACAACACCATAAGATACATAAACATATGAACAAATTACACATCAAAAGATTCCATTTTTTATGTAGTTTTTGAATATGGTACGGCAGACAATGTTTAATGTAGCCTTCGTGTCGGCAGACGCCTTCCTAGTTAACGTCTTTTTAAGTAAAAGAGGTTAGAGAATGACTTCATAGCTACTTTACGGTTGATGATACGACAAACTTTTATGAATGTAATTTATTTATGACAACAGTATCTAAAATTTATATTAACAATTATTGTTAATCCTATGTACGGTTATCACATAGTTTTGACTCAAACTGTGCACTTTTTAGGTAAACTTCGGTGAAGAATAGCTTTATAACTAGTTTAGGGTTGATGATATGAAAAATAGTTATAGGGATAATTTCTTTATTATTACAGTATCTATAACTTCTAATAATAAAATTTATCAATTGTATGGACGGTTTTCCCTATATTTCTACTCAAATATCGCTTTTTTTGCTATAAACACGTTATTTTTCTTTTTCTTCGAAGGCGTCTACCGCTATAAGGGTACACTTAAAACGTCCTGCCATGGTATATTGTAAAACTACATAGAAAAATGAAATTTTTTGATGCACAACTTGTTCATGTAGCTTGTGGTTTAGTTAAACCACAAAGAAACTCGACCTTCTAGCGTCTCTCCTGAGTTAAAGCGGCCACTTTCGACAGGCAGACGGGCGGTTCTATTACTCATTTTTTATGTACTTTCGACCTGTAAAGGTTAAAATTTTGGTTCTTATGGTTTAGTAAATTTACACGGTAGCTCCAGGACTATTATGAGTATGAGGAATTATTAAGGTACATTGCTGGATCGCATAGCATGGCCATAGTAAAAGCAGTTAGCAATTGCTTCTGCGATTTTCTGCATACCATGCTTCGAAGGGCGTGTTAAACCGTCAGACCCAGTTACTAAAGGTTATCGTAGCCAACGTTAAAAAAATCTGCAAAAGTTGAATTAGACAGACTAGTGCCATGTTCAAAAAATTCCTAACTCCCAGTAACTGATGTGTTCATTTTTAGAATACATATGACTTAACAAGAAATCCAGATGAAATTCCTGCTGGGTATCCTACGTAATTTCATCATCACGCATTACTGTGAATTCTGATGTCCAATAATTTCTTTAGCAAAGAGTTTAGAAAAATGAAACAATTTACTAAAAAATGCCTGCACTACGAGAAACTAATCACCTGACTTACCTAAAGAGTTTAGAGTTTCCACTTCTCATCTATAACTTTTAGAATTTATTATTAAGGACTTAAGGAGACTGTCGCACCTGTCGGTGTTATTAAAACATCCTAATCTCACGATGACTAAGCCATTGAAAACGAGATTGATATGATTGAAATGGAAGACTCTAGAAATATAATAATATGGCTTTTATCTGAGGATGTAGAAATAAAACATTAACTGTTATTATACCGCTAGACTAACTTATTATTGATAAGTTTATCAAAAGGCCTATAAAAGAAACGCCCTCAGAGAAGAACGCTAACCATTATCTACGAACGGTTTTTCAAGAAAACCTCAGTTTCAGAGCTCATACTCTCCCTAGACACTGTCATTCAAATAAGCATCTACTCATGTTAGGGGAATAATGGCCTAACATTGACAGTATCAAGGACACTTCAATATCCCAGTATCCTTGAGCTCATTTACGGTCGTGATGGACTCAGGACGGAAGGAACGGGAAGAACTCTGCTGTTAGGAGAGTCCAACTTATGATCTGGGTGCTAGGTGCTCGGGAAATTTAGGTTACCTTTCACGATTCTAATCGAAATCCGACGTCATCTGTCGAACGTTAATAAGATGAAAAATGTTCCAGGATATGGTATTGTTACTCAGGAAGGGATTGGTTTCTAAGCTTTACAGAACTGCGACCAGGGTTGATCTTTTATTCATAATCGTACTCGTCTTTATGTTCTCAGAAACTCAATCTTGCCAGCGAAGAATAGAATTTCCCTGAGAAGTTTGCTTTTCACTTCTTCAGGCGTCAAATGAGCCCGCCCTAAGTGTTTCACGCTGAACCGAACTAATGCATCGCAATTGCAGAGAATGCGTTCGGTAGATTCGACCTCCAATTCCCAGAGTTTGCATATGTCACTATCTTCCAGTCCCAGTTTCTTGAGGTGGTACCTCACTGGACAGTGTCTAGTAAAGAGATCCGTGATGAGTCTGATTTCAATTTTTTATAATAGAAAAAGCTTTTTAGCATTCGTGGTCGAGTACTCAATGAATTTCTTCGAATGTCTTTGTCCTGGTGCATTGTTCCAGTGAGAATTTTTGTTCTCAGTTTTCCATTTTTCGATCTCCGTCCTTCTATGTATTCTAGATAGTGCCCAGAATGGTTCGGGTCCGATCGGGAGGGCTTTTGAGCCTGCTCTAGCTAATTCATCAGCTATTTTGTTTCCTTCAATTCTCTCGTGATCAGCCACCCAATGAAAGACAACTTTGTTGTCCTTTGCCAGAGTTTTGAAGGATTGTCTGCATTCAAAAGTGGATGAGGACTCAAAACTATACTGGCTTACGTTCCAGGGTAAAATTCCGTGTTAAAACTTCCTAATCGGGTGCCTTATCACCCGATAAGGGCACTCGATGGGCAAACACGATGAGGCACTCGAATACTAATGGATCCAGAGAACTTGTCTTTTGTACGATAAATTATTTTGCAAAAAGACACCTAAATTAGACCAATTTAAACAATAAGTATAGTTTTGCCTTTTAAATCACTATAGATATTATTTTAGAGCTGGTACGGTTTCAATTTATCGCACGCAAGTTTTCGCATTAGAAAAAAAAATTATTAAAGGAAGCAAAAAGAGTAGTAGTAATTTAAAAAAATGTCTCCCTAAATAACGTTATGCACAGACAGTAATTTGCAAAATAATTAGTTTTAACAAATTGTCAACCATTTACGAAGCTTTTAACAATTTTTCAATTTTTGTAAATTGAATTACCTTTAGAGTTATTCATAATTTACCTGAAGGTAAAATTTCTCATTTCTCAAATCAGTGCATCTGCTCAGTAAGTAGACATAAAAAATTAATAACAAACAGTAGACTTTTAAAATATTGCTAAAGAGGTATCATTTTTTCAAAAGGACACCGCGTATCCTTCATGATCCTTATACTAAATTTAATTTTAACTCAAACAAATAAATTTTCTAGACTAATTTGATCTTGATATTTCATAATTATGACGAACTTTTTATAATTTCATTACGCCTTTCAACAACTCGAAACTTAATTTAAATTTAACGAGTTTTACTAGAAAAATTAATGGGGAAGAATTTTTGATATTTTTTTTATCATGAGCTCAAAAAATGTAAATTTGAATTTTGTAGGGTAGCATATGGTTATGATGGATATAAAACACCTTAAATCGTATTATTCCTAAATTTATTATCCTTTTTGTTAACACCACCACTACTATCAGCATCAGAACACTAGTTTATTAATCGTTACAATTTCTCTAATTTCAACCCTTTTCCACACTTTTACAAACTTTTTTTTACTTCTGTAATTTCTAAAAAATTTTATTTTATTGGTTGTACCGTTGTATACGTATAAAAGGAATTTTCTAATGGGGTTTTTTGTTAAATATTTTTATTGTTTTTGTTCGGCAACTCTTTAAAAAGCGGTTGAATTAAAAGTTTTCTAATTTAATGTCGGTTGTATGATCTTAATATTCTCGAAAAGTTTGCTAATACAATCAAAAATAGTCCTTTATTAAAAAAAATTTATAAACTCGCCCTATATAATCTGGAGTATCTGATGTGCATGAATAATGTACAAAGTAACCACAAAGTTGTTACCTCCGCATAGTGGAAATTCGTAACAAATATTTTCTGAAAGCCTGTTGAAACGGGTCTTAATACTTAAATACCTGCAAAGCCTCAGATTACAGTAGCATGTCGTTTTGTTAATTGCATTATCCGGTGATTAATAATAAGTGCGTCAACGTTTCGATATCTGCCACCCTTGAGTTAAGTGCTTTGCTTGCGGTTCTATAATCAATAGATACCCTCTAGCACGCATGACTGCTATCGCTAACGTCTTATGGGTCAACAGTAAATATTTTATTACCACTGTCAATTGCCACATTTATTATTAAACAACTAACTTCGATTTCGATTCAAGTTTTATTTAATGGTCATGTAATATTTACTTATCGTTCTAAGTACTAAACAAGAAAAAAGTTAACATTTGTCACCTTTTCTAATTATTTATAGCTGCCTACTCTAAACTAAACAATTTTCTATTGCTTTTTCTTTTTTAACTTTTTCCAATCCAAGAAAAAGTTGTTATAATCGAGAAAGAAAAATAATAATAATGATAAAAATTTTTTTTTCAAATTCAGAATGGTTTCCGAGATAACCGAAGATAATAAAACTTAAAATTTGCAATTTCGTTTTTCGGCTGTAGTTTCAAAATGGCTTACTTTAGAAAAAAAAATTTCTTCAAAAATTTTCAGGAGGTCAAAAAAGCTATCAAACGATACCAAACTCGACTTTTTATCACATCGCGCTAAGCGTCGCGACGTTCAACTTTTCATTTTGTTGCAAAAATACTCAGTAGGCTTGTTTAAATTGGAATACCAAACGAGAACTTTCTTAATTGACAAAACTTTTCAGGTTATGTTATATAAAAATGTGTAGGTTCACCATAAGAAAATTAAAAGCTGATCGTCGCGACGTCTAGCGTCGATGTGATAAAAAGTCGAGTTTGGTATCGTTTGATAGCCATTTTAACCTCCTTAAAATTTTGTACGAAAAATTTTTTTCTAAAGTAAGCCATTTTGAAACTACAGTCGAAAAACGAAATTGCAAATTTCCAATTTTTCTGCGTTATCTCGGAAACCATTTTGAATTTGGAAATTTTCTAAACGTATTCTTAAAAGGCATCGATATAATTATGAAAATTTTTGCTAATTTAACCAATCTCGTAGGCGTAGGTAACTCTTACGGTTTCTAGGTTCCCAATTTTAGTACCCCTTAAAAAAATCACCCATAGCAATTTGTTGCAAACAATCATTTAAAATACATCTGTATTATGCTACACTCGGATTTTTTAAAGACTACCGACACGTGACCACCTTGATATGTATAAATAAGGGTGAAAATGACTTATTTCGTGAGTTTAATTATTTAATTTAGTTAATACATTTATTGTTAATTATTATTAAATATTTACTTAGAAAATTTATAATTAAATTAATTATTTATTGAGTATTTTAAAAGTCACGTGTCGGTAGTCTTTTAAAAATGCAACTATAGCTGTGTTACCACGACTACAGTACTACTACAGTTTTCAAATTGTTCTCATATTGTTCTTTTATTTGTTTTTAACCCCTGAAGAAGATAGCAAAATATATATTTTCGGATGGTAGTTTCGAGATAAAAACTTTTCCCTTGGTAGATATTGCAATAAGAAAGAGCAATACATTTTTCAAAGAAAACGTTTCTTTGGTTATTTTTAAATTTATTTCGTCTATAATTTTCAACTTCAATTCTCACCCTCTTCATGTGGGGCGATTTTACTCAAACACAATCTCAACTTTGTCTTATAACACTAGCAAACTAGAAATCAATACTTAAGCCTATTCTTTGATAACTCGCTGGCGCTCGTGGTCCAAGTATTCGTCTAGTGCAAAAAAATCCGGTTATTTTGAAACTTGATACATAAATAGCTATTTTTAATTAGTAGATACTATTACTAACCCCATATGTTAAAATAGAAAGCAGATGAATGTAGCTCTATCGATGTAAACAATCGTAAAGTACACTATCGCTTAAAAATGAAAGTGTGGTCAAGAAAATAGTAAGAAACTACTCCAAAAGCTGTAAAAGCGTCCGTTTGCAGTGAACGTGCTATTTTTCCCAGCAATAAAGCATTTTTGAATTACTACGTCAGATTTAACATTGTCTCACAAATGGTTATATTATGCAAATAATAAAATAACGTGATGGTACATGACCTATTTAAATGAAGAATCAAATAAAATTCCTGGCATAGCACATACAAAGTTGAATTATCAATACGTATACTTTTTGCAACAAAAAATTTTAAAAACTCGATGAATTTTTATTAACTGGGTTGCTGTTCCCATAACACTCAAATATTTCCAAAAAACAAACTTTAAGGCCTAAAGTCAAATTCGAGTTTCAAATTATGAGATGAGATCCAAGAGGAGGGGCTAAAATGATGAGCTGGACGAAACAGTGCTCTATTTCAAAAATAGACTATTTTTTGAAGAAAAATTGGTTTTATTAATTCAAAGATAACACTAGAGGCATTATCAACTCAATTTTAATTTGCAAAGGAGGTCATGTCATGTTGTATCTCATTTTAAAGGTATTTGAATTCCCTATGCACTTGTTTTGGAAAATTGGATTATCCGTTTTCTTGTTATGAGCATTTTTAATAGATAATAAAGAATAAACCCGAGGAAACATTCCACAATGGATGCCAGGAATTTTCCGATAGATTTTCCTCTTGCCAAGAGAGGAGAATTTTCCTCTCATTTTACGAGAGGAGATGAGAAACGAGGACTTACTTAAACCATCACCATCATTAATATGAATGATGACTATTCGTAGGTATATGCTCAATCGATTCATCATGAATCAGAATACGAGTGTCCGTGTATGGACCGCTTTAAAGAAATGCTATTAAAGTAAAAAAAAATTTTCATTTTAATATTTTTTCCTTAAGTGCAAATCGTTTGTAAAATCTTAATTGGCTAATAAAATATACAAGATCATACTAATAATTTTAAACTTTTCAACTTGCGAAATTTATTAGATTATTCCACGATGTAATATCAGTCCAATAAATTTATGTCCTTTACTACAAGCAAACCTAAAAAAATTATGAAAATAATAAATCTTGACTGAAAAATTTTAAAAGTACTCGACTTTTAAAAAGTTAAAAATCATCAGCACCATGAAATTTATAATGAAAAAGTTTTTGAGCAAATAATATTTTTGTAATTTATATAAAGTGACAGATTTTACCCACCCCACGTGGAAATAAAAATTTTTTTTAATCCCTTCAATAACTTTCAAATTAAAGGGATATAATAATTAATTTTAAAGTTTCTCTAACACACTTCAAAATAAACTTCTTAATCGATAGTAAATATTATATTATTAATAGTTCTAGCTTTCCTTGTCTGACACCATCTATTAAACCACCGTTTTCACGCTATTAATTAACTGAGTGGCAAATTTCTTATGAATATTCAATAGGTAGTGAGTTTAAACAGAGGTATGCACTCTCTTTGGCACTTAAAAACAAGCTGCTTTCATGTTAACATCCCTAGCAGCTCTCCCTGCATTCTGATAATGTCCACTAACGATCAATTACATTTCGGTAGCACTAGCTGTGATTGCGGAACGCGTTATTTAGTTCCAAATAGCCAATTGCAAAAACTAATTATTTCGACTGCACATGGATCATTTGTTATCAAACTGTTAATTTTAATTAAACTCTCGGAATTGAAATAGTTTAATAAAGTTTCCAACATTTACTATAATAAAACTAAGAAATTATTGCCAAGAGTAACTTTACTCTTACACATAAAATAAATATTTTAACTAAAAGTTTTAAATTATATAGTTAGAAGAATTAGAGGGTTAATAGGACCTTTGTTCATTGTTCAAGTCAATCCCAATTTCACGTTATTGATTTAAACTAATAAAATAATTAGTATCTTATTGAACCTTTGACATCTTTAGAAAGCGATGTCCGTAGATATACTGTGTGTACTCCCAGTTTCGTTCTAAGAACTTTTAAAATTAAAAAAAAATAAATTTACATTAAAAAGTCTCTAAATATATTGAATTTTTCTTTCTTTTTTATTTAAATGGGGCTTTGCCCAATCCCTCTAGAATCTAGATCATAGAAGCTGGGATTTCTAAACCATATCTAACGCGTTGAAAAACCGCAACAAAAGATTAAAAAAAATAAAAATAAACAAAGCCATAAAACTAATTAATTAAAAAACGATAAATTGTAGCTGTGGAGAGAGAGTTCGTGGTGAAATAGAAATTTGGAACGGATGTAAGGGAGCTTTCAAAAAAGTACACAAGTTAAGAAGGCAAAGAAGTTGTTTGTTCAAATAAAAATGTTTGAAGCTTTGAATTGCTCGATGTAAAAAGAAGACAATAGTGGAATTGAGGAGAAAAGAGCAAACAACATAGATATTATAACGCGCAAAATATAAAGACTTTAATGTTTCCTTGTAAAAAGGTAAAGAAATAAAGCAATGTTTTCAAAATTAGATACATGAAAATTAGGACATATCTGAAACGATTTGTAGCAGATCTTATTAAATTGTGTTTTTCATTTCCATTCCGAGAGGAAATTAAATATGCAAAATTGTTCTCACCTAAACACTTAAAAAGATATTTGCTGCATGTAGAAGAGTGTTGCATTTATCTTAATGTTGATGCCCTAATAGACACAAGCACACATAAGAGAGATTTCAACGTCTAAGAGAAACTATTACTTTGGTGATTTTCAAAACTATTTGGTAAAACGCATACCATTTAAGTGAAATAATAAAATACATGTACAATTGCGACTTAAACTGAAGCTTTGCTTAAGCTTACCCTGCTGATATTCCCTTAAGAAAAACAGTTTAAATAAACGTCAAGCTTAACAATAAATTATTGTGTTAGGCAATGTGTTTTAATTTGAAAAAGGTTTAAAAAATCCCAACAATCCCCAACTCGACAGCTTAAATAGTTTGATCATTCGTAGATGGGTATTTTGACTGAAAATTTAACATCAAATTCCATCTCTGGTATCACATAAATAGAGAATCTAAATGTATAGACGTATATACTTTAATAACAATTTAAGCATATATTTTAATTGGATCAATTTACACTGTAGAAATAACGACATATTTCAAAAACCAACTGATGAGTAGTAGTTTAATTAGTTAAATTATTAATTAGGAAATATCAGCGAATGTTGTTTCTGTGTGGAAAATTTAACTATTAAAATGTACTCGTATACATAACTAAATCAAATTCATAAAGTAAAGTGAATTCGCAGTTTTAAAATAAATAAAAAGCAATCTGAGGTCTAAAGGTGCATTCACACTAGGCCGAGCAACGCCTTATAACATAAAACATTCGGAAGGAGGGTTAGCAACCGTTGCCTATAAGAGAAAATGCTGTAACGAAGCAGAATTTTATTCGGAAACTGGACCCAAATACTGGTACAGTATTACAGCATCTTGGAAATTTTGTATCGTTTAAAGCAGCTACTTATCATTTTTTCTCTAGTTTTTCCCTAGCCCCTGAGATCAAAATGGAGATATTTTTTACACTCCCGTGTTCAGCTCTTCAAGTACTTTCATTTGAGTCCAATCTCATCAAGATTCGATCATAATTACTTGATTTCAATATTCCCTATTTTACTATTATGATTTTCCTATAACTTGGCAACCATAAGAGCTAGCACTTCCGTTTAATTTTTAATTTAATTCTTAACTCATTTGTAACTCTAAAAAAAATATTTACTCCTTATGACATGAGTATTTCTTTATCTAATGTTGTTCAATTTTCACCCGTGTTAATTGATTAATTTAATTAATTAATTATTATTTTATTCTTTTAAATTATTTTGTTTGCCGTGTGCTTTTAGCAAATTTCGTGATTAATTTATTGATTTATTTGATTAATTCATTTTTATTTTATTTGCCCTGTTGCCTTCAGCAAACCCGTGAATCTACATTTCGAATCCTAGAACTATTGATCTCTCTTAGAGATCCTCTTTGGATCTTAAAGAGAGGATTAGTATTCTGGAAGAAGAAATACCCCTCTCTGCCCTCCTGTGCCTCATTAGGACTATTGATCTCTCTTAGAGGACCAGATTAGATCTCAAAGAGAGGACTACTGCTCTGGTGAGTGCACATTCTCTTTGCACTAGGTCTAGTGATCTCTTTCTTAAGAGAGAGGACTAGTGATCTAGTGGGAAAGTTTTCCAGGTCTAGTGATCTCTCTTCGAGGACCGATTGGATCTCGAAGACGAGGACTAGTGGTCTAGAACTACTTCTGTCACGTTAGTGTTTGTTAAAGGCTAAGGTTGAACTTAGATATCTACTGGTAGTTTTTTAATTTCATGTTTAAGTTAAAAACCAGCAAGTAATAAGAAAAACTTTTAAATTCCAAAAACCACCAGTATCTAAGTTTAAGCTTTGCCTTTAACATATTTTTTTAATTTTGGCAATAGAACCACTGGTTTTAAAGATCGCTGGGAATAAAAATGTGTCTGCACACCAAGGCACGAATACTACCCTTAAAGCAAGTTCAACCATATTAGAGTTTATAAAAAAGACGAGTTTGAACAAAATGTAATACACTACACAAATAACACCATGAAAAGCAGTATTTAATAATTACAGTCAAAGGCGGTTTTTAGTTTAAATATAGAGGTAGAGAGGTAGTCAATTTGTAACGAGATAGTAACACAATAACAGTTATAATTGTTAAATTAATGGAGATCCAATACAAATTGCAAATAATATCAACCAACACTTATTGGGAATTATACCTAAAATTCTAGGGGATTTGAGTAATCAGATTAATGTTTCTTTGATGACAGATAATAATGTAATTATTTATCTTTAAGCTGTTGCTGCTTAAGAATTATTGCGGGAACTAACGTTGAAATTGGAGCATAAAGTTAGAAAAACTACCGACATTAGACTACAAATTACCCACTTTTAATGAAATAGTGTTTTTTTTAATCTTTACAAAACATGTACTAAAGACAGGGGCGTAGATATTATTAAACCTTTTAATTAAAAATTCGAATTTCGACATTAAATTAATTTGACCTTCCCACAGTTATCCTTGACTATCACAATAGATAATTAATTTGACATTTCGCCCAAGGGCAAATCAAAAGGTCCAAGTTAAATTTAAAGGCGACATTAATTAATCGAGATTTTACACTACCAGCTAGAGTTTTATTTAAAGTACACATTTTAAAATTGCCCTAATATATCAATCCCTTTATTACTAAAATTACATTATAGAGAAAATTTCAGAAGATGCAACAATGCCCTCTATTAAAAAAATTAAAGTTTGAATTAAAACAAGAAAAATACTAAACATGGCAACGGTGCTGACACCTTCTATTGCTGTTTCTTATTACTTACTCTCTAATACCAAGTTTTGTTAAAATCAAACTAAGCGTTATTGAGATACTGAATTATATCCATACTTTTGGGGCACCTTGTATATTAGTAATACATGTAAGACAAATAGATGGGAAATTGAATTGATAATAGATATTTAAGCTTACATGAACAATGGTAATTTAGGAAACAATAGATATGTTTGTTAACTTCTATTCCATTTCAATGAACCCCATAGATAGCGAGCGCTTGTTACAACATTTTTGTAAGCCATAAAAATACAACTTAGTTAAGTTACTGTAACTTCATTTTCATTCGTTCAATAGTAATTTGTGGTAGAATTTTATTATAACTACCACAATTAATAAAACTTGGATCAATTACGCTTAATGGAATTTTTCAGACTGTAACAAGCCTCAAATTTTTTAGCGAAAAAAATTGTTACATAATAATATCCGCAAAACTTAGATTCCTATACAAAATGTGGAACTTGACCTTACCTAATCTAACCTGATCTAGGGCCAGATTAAGACCATTAGAGGTCCTACGATCTTAAGAATTTAATGGCCCGTTATATAAGCATAAAAATAAAATAAGTCCTTACTGACTCATCAATTCATAAAGGACAATAATTTGAAACAATAAGCGCCCCTACCAACAGAGGACACGGACGGAAAAGAAAATAAAGACGAGATGAACGATGCTTGAAATCCGCAATGACTTTGGATACGAATCTTTCTGCAATTTGCGAGTCGTAACAAAAAAACTAAAAACAGAAACTAGAAATGCCCATACCATAGATTCCTTCATAAAATTTGGGACCTAACGTTACCTAATCTAATCTGATCTAACCTAACTAGGGCCGGATTAAGACCATTAGACGTCCTACGCTCTTAAGAATTTAATGCCTCGTTATCTAAGTATAAATCAAATAAGTCGTGACTGATTAACCGATTCATCAATTCATGAATGAACAATAATTTAAAATTCTGGTAAAACTTGAAGCAGCTATCAACTTCTTTTGGAAGCAGAAGGTTTGTGCCAAATCAGGGGTCCATAAACGCCCCTACCAACAGAGCGCACGGACGGAAAAGAAAATTAAGACGAGATGAACGATACTTGAAATCCACAATGACTTTGGATATGGATATTTTGGCAATATGGACTGTACAAAGTGAAACATAGAAAGTAACAACGCCCACTGCTCAAATAAGAAAAGTTTTAAATTTCTATGGAGCAAAATCTTAAGTTTTCGAGGGGTTATCCACTCTCGGCAGTCAATGTAAAAAATTGAGTAGTCATGGGCAGTCAACGGCAGTCAATTTAAGTTAAATGACTGGAAGTCTAAAACCAACCTTTTACTGCCTTTGTTCTTTTGTACGTCGTGTATCAAGCAGTAATAACTTGATTGTTTGTCGCGATGCCACAGCAAAAAGTAATGTAGAGCAAGACTCTACGATAAGTGGTTTCAAGAATTCTTTCGACCGCACTGCAAGCTCTGGAGCTGTGTTTAAGTTTTTTATAACCAGTATAACTAATGAGCAAATGAAAGAAGTACCTCCTTGCCCGTTTTCAATAAAAATTATCATCGACGAGCGTTTCAATAGAAAAAATTAAGAATTATAGTGGAAATCATTTACAATATATTTAAAATGACACAAGATAAATTGTCCTTTCAATTTTGGAAGAAACTTTTAGCGTAAGTACGATTAATAATATAATATAAATTACGATAATAATAAGTTGTTTGCTTTTCTTTTTCTTATCTTAAGCATTTGCACTAAGATAAATCATAAATCCATAATCGTGAGAATTAAGCCATTTGTTGCAACTCCAAGATACGTTTTATCAAAATAAAAAAAAATAAATAAGACAAATTTCATATTTTTTTTATTATTAATGTCTTTGTAATAATTCTGAAGCGTCGAAATGTACACTACACCTTGGATGTTTTTTTCACGAAAAGAGTTTAAAATTTCTAGTGTTGAAATAAGTACTTTGTCTAATTGAGTTTATTTAGAAATGGCAAATGGTGAAGCGTAGGTTTTTTGTACTTTTAGAAAGGTATCAAAGGAAAGTGGAAAACCTCTTGGAAGCTCGTCGCTACAAGATTTTTAGTCAAGTTACAATTTTAAAAGCGCAATCGATATAGTACATTTATATAAAAAGAAACAAATTTTCACATTTTCACCTTTTTCACACTTCGAAAATTATTAAAAAGTGGAACTCTCGAAAGGTGGCTGTCAGAATGGTATCAATCAATTTTGTTACTTATACGCAAAAAATTACATCTTTTTTAACATTTATAATACTAAAAGCATCGTGTATAAAGATGGCTGTGGTTGTAGAGTGTCAGTGTCAGTTTGGGGTAGCATGACAATCTCATAAAAAATGTGAGGGTGATCTAACATTACAATCTTGATGTATTTAATAGTAGTCTTTCGTATTTAGAATACTGTGAGCGGAAAAGAACAAACGTGCTGAACAGTACAGAGCAAGAGGAAGAACAAGTTGTTCATCTGAAACCGCCAGAATATTATAAAACCGATCAGTACGATCTAGATATGATCCGAATTATATTTTACTTCATGGTTTGCTGGTAAGTAAACTCTTTTAATTCCTCCTTTAATTTCTATATTTACTTTAAAAACTAACCGTCGGCCCTAATTACAGGTTAACTTGGATCGATGGCTTAACGTGCCCTTCAAATCACGATTTATAATAATTAGCTATAATGAACTGTTTTTTCAATGGCATCTTAGTAAATCGATTTGAAAATTTATACTACAATGTCATTCATATTAAATATATTTGAGCTTGCACGAAATCGTTTTCTTTTATTATCCTTTTTTTCTTCATCATTTATTCTTTCTTTGTATATGTACAAAATCATTATTTTTTCCTTTGGCTGAATATTTTTTGTACGCAATTATTATAATAAGTAAAGCAAACAAAGTAAAGGATGTTGGATAAAAATTTAAGTGTAAAAATTTAAATTATTAGCAACTTTGATTTTCATTAATCATTACACTAAAGTAAAATTTAACAAATGCTTAAAATTTAAACTCAATTAGTAGCTAGGTGATACGTAGCTAATGAAGTTCTATACATGATGAGTTTTTCTCGAAATTAAAATGGTTTAGCTAGAGGTAATGCTTACTTATGAAATAAGAAGTTTAACTCAATAATAAGTTATTAAAGATTATAAAATTTAATGTATTAAGTTAATATAGAGTAAGCTGTGCGCATTATGTAATTTAAAAATTCTTTATTAAGAAAACATCAAAGGACAAAGTTGTATCAATCAACAAAGAAGGAACTTTGCAGTAAATTCGTAATTCCATCTGAAAATTGATATTAAATTCAGTTTTAACTGAAAAAACTCGGATGTCGCCATAACATGATTTTCTGGAATGTATGTATGGAGTGTCAAAAAATATAAGGTGTAACATCTTCAAAGATTGATGCCGTACTTAGAATACTTAGAATAAAAAACCGAGTGAACGTGTTGGATGAACCTTTCAGGTAAAATTAAATTGAGTAAAATTTATTGATCTACTGCACCACAGATCTCTGATGGCGAGCGATAAGGATAAGTTCGTACAGATTTGGCAACGCACCTTTAATAATTTAAATACGTTTACTACTGCGTTGATGCGATAAATACCAATTTAGGTATCTGCGCTTTCCCACCTCTCGCCAACATAAATCTGTTTTGCAGTAACTATTCCAAAGCAAAACATTCGACAACTATACTTCAGTTCACGCACGTTTTCTGACACGTGACCAACTTAATATGTATGAATTCCGATAAAACAACTTATTTATTAATTATTCTTAAAGTCACTTGTCAGAAAACAATCGAGAACTGAAGTTTATGTAATTTTGTACGTTGTATTTTTTGTATGTTAAATATTAGGTTGGGTCGCAAATACGAAACCCTACGGGACTTATGGTATGTTCATATAGTCATAACCTTCTTTTAAAGCTTTTCAGAAAAAGTCTAAAATTTTTAGGTTAAGCTCGCTTTATATCATCTGCTTAAACTATTTCTAATGAGGCAGTGAGCCTAAAAAAGACAAAATGAAGAGCGGCGAGTGAAGCCGAGTACGCTACAATTCGGAATAAATTAACAACAAATGTATCAAATACTAACATTGCTTCCATAAAGATTTAAATCTTAATCGCTTCTTTCTAGTACATAATACCACCAGAATATTGTTATTGCTTGGTCGCTGATAGTTTATACATGTAATTTTGAAGAAAGCGCCCAATTATTCATTTCTGTTCAACTTTCCATTAATAATAAATACTGAAAAATTGCTCACATTTGTGTAAAACAATGAATTAGTGATAGGCGTTGCGTTGTAATAATGAAATTGATAGTTTTGTTATTTACAACGTGGAAATAATCATTTAGCTGCAGTTATTTTGTTTTTTCATGTTCCTTTTGAAAAAACAAAATAACTGCAGCTAAATGATTATTTCATTATCATTTTACAACGCAGTTGTTCAGAAATATTACGTTAGTAGTTAGGAAGTGCAGTTGTTGACCATCAGCTACATTGCGGTTAACATAAATAGTTTGAATTCAGTAAGGAATTGTCGGGTTTGCAGCTTACAGCCTCAGAGGTATACTATCCAATTTAAGTACTGAAAGTTTATAAAAGGGGTGAGTAAAGAAAATTTTCTTTAGTTTGGAATTGTAACGAACCATTTTCGATATTTAAGTAAATTACAGATATGAATCAAATTCATAGTAATATTACTTCGAAAATGGGTAGTTTTTATAGACAGATGTGCTAGATAATCTCTTAAAGATTAGATCTGTCTTCAATATGGGTTTTTTATTTTTAATTACCACGTGAAATCACACCTCCACAAGCGTCATCTTGGATGTGGCTAGAGTTCCGAGGTCGGCAACGAACGCAACGAATAAAGAATAATTTACATAATTTATTTTGTAATATACATTTAATTATTTTTTATTGTTAATTTTTTATTTAAGGAACAATAGATTTTGTTATAATTATTTGTTGTGTTATTTATGTGAAAAGAGCGAATACTTTCTGGATCCTGGCTTCGCGACTGAGCTATTTGGATAGCGAATTTATAAATTTATTTGTTAGCTACCATAATGTACACTGCATGAGGCAGTGACGTTTTGGTCGTTACAGAATAATTTACAGATTTTTTAAATATGGAAATGATATACAGCGTGGAAATCTGGAAACCATTACGGAATCAAATGGAATAACTTAAACACAAGAAGATCCTGGGAGATGTTCCAGTTATACATATCAAAACCACGGTTATCTTTAAGTTTTGATTGACGTCTTGGTCGCCGTTGGTAACATTTCGAAATTATGGGCAGCATTAGAAAACCTGAGGGCCGATTTTACAAACACAACTTAAGTTAGAGTTTAACAAAACTTGAGTTTTGTGATTGATTGGTGATTTTACAATACGAATTTGCCTTGTACTCAGGTTCAACCGGAGTTTAATTTAAACTGCTGTTGGGCCTCAATTATAAAATTGGCCCTCAAAAACCATTTCATGTTTTACCAAACAAATTGTTGGTATTCGAATTACAATTTGTGACACAAATATTGTACCTATAGAAAATGTCATGGTTTGCAATTTTTATTTAAGATATTTTTTCATGAGACTTGAAGCAAGCAGTTTGCGAAATTAGATCTGCTCTTATTAAATTTTTATTTGTATCTGCGTCCATTTTTTGCTTAAAATACAACTAAACCTACAATTATTTAACTACCACAATGCTACTGATTTTAACAAAAGATTATTTTAAACCGCCCGGAAAAGTCACATTGTGACCCTTATAAACAAAGCAAAATAATTACACACTTCAATTAATATTATCCCTTGAATATTGATTTAAATTGAACAGTTCAAGTTGACGATGTGGTTGTGGTTTTCAAGAAATTGGTCTCGTGAGAGATCTACCTTACAGCATAAGTCGCTCAGCGACGGCCGCTTCAAAAGAAATAGTCTCGACGGCCTTTGTAAAGAATCGTGTCTTCTAAATTTTTACATGACATAATGCTATAAGGACGAAAAAAATGTATAAAGTAATAAAATTTACAAATCAAACATATAAACCCAAATCCGAAAACATTAGGGGTTAGTCCGTGTCAAATCGCCTGTTGAGTATCTCAAATCTCAGACTTTCATACGAGGTCTGACATTAAAGTAATGAGAATCGTCTTTTTCGCCTTATGTGCCAACACTTAAGCTTGCCGATGATGTTTTACCCCTTCCCCCCTTTACAGTCACCTCAACTGACGTAGACGTGTGTACATTCCTTGCCACGAAAATGGCAAACTTAAGAATGCTGCACAAAAATACTTTATCTGCAATCCTTTTCTCTGTGAAAACGAATGCAAAAGTGCGACGGAAATAACACCCATCACGGTCGCATATCATTGGCTGGAGTGGTTCTTACTGATAGGAAGGCGATGTATTAGCTATAGCGTTGGCATTCATTGCAGAAAATTGGAACGAAAATTTTAGAACCCCGTCGCAGTCACATAATATTATTGGCTATAATGTCCCTTTCTGATAGTATAACGGAATTTGTTATTCAAACGTCCAAACATTCCCGATAACTGAATTCTCCATCATTATCATTGTTATTTTAAGGCAATTTTTGACGTTTAAAAACATTTCAGTGCAGACGCACTCTCCTTATTTTTCCGACCTCGCCGCGTACGGTCTTATTATTTACAAAAATTAAATAGTGGTAAAAAGACAACCATTTCTTGTTTTTGAAATAAGAGAAAAACATTCACAGGGCTACAGCACAGAATTTCAACGATATCTCCCATATCAGAAGCTCCAAGACTCCAAGGAGGCTACCATGGTAACTTCCTTGGAACCTCCTCCTGATAGCAGTAGCAATGGTGTCAGGGTTGGAGTTCAGAGGTCAGGGAACTATTTTGAAGAAGATCGCATTATTGTAGTTGAACGTTAAACACGTAAATAATACTTATTTTTGTGTCAAGGGCATAAAATTATAAATTTTGAGTGGGGGGGATTTACCACTAGGCTAACCTAGGCTGTAGCCTAGGGCCGCAAGCCCAAAGGGGCCGCAAAAAAATGAGCTGGTACAAGTAACAAAACTTGAAAACAAAATTTTGATACAGTGGCTCATGAAAATAATTTTATTATTTAATTACCATTAAAGATAATAATAACAATAGTAAGGGCCCAAAACTGGAGTTAGCCTAGGGGCCCAAATTTTACAAATCCCCCCCCCTGATTTTGACCAGTACATGCGAGAGATGTAGCCGAGGAAAGGACTCATACTAGGTTTCAGAAAAATCGATGCTTTGGAGACTAATTTCGAAATACTGCAGTTTTTATGTCGTTATTGACTCCCCTGAAGAGCCAAAATCAAAATCAGCATTGCACAACGCGACTGGGCAAAGCCTGCTAAAGCTGACATGGCCCGGTTTGATGTGGACAAAGTCGACACTGCCTATCCAGCAATGGCAATGTCAATGAGCAGTTAACATTGCCCTCATCAAACCTGACTATTTCAGTTAATAAATAATTTCAGCAGGTTTTGCTTTGTAACATTGTGCAATGAAGACACGGGCTCCGGGCAAAAGCACTCCAAACTTTGCGGTTGCAAAATTTCAGGAAAATCTGAGCCGGTAGTAGGTGCTTACTTCAGAAATTCTGCTAGATGATTTGACATGGAGACTTTCTTTTCTTGTAGGTACTTATAGTTGAATAACTACTGGAGAACTAGAGATAGTGTTATAATAACACTAATAATACAACTATTTTTTTGATTTCGGTGCACTCCATTATAGTCCTGGGGCCTGTAACAGAAAAAAGGGGGTGATCGTATTCAGGCCCATCTTTTGGGAATAAGCTATTTGAGTGCCAGCGAACACGAAAATCTGGTTTGCTTCCACAGGCAGTGGCTTAAGGACTCAGAGCTGTTAATAATAAATTTCTAATCGGTGAGGAAGGCGGGAAACCCACCTGAGAGGGATGGCAAAGTAAAATCTTACTTTTTATGTAAAAAGTAGTTACTTTGGCAGTGGACAACTCAAATACCGTTTATGAGTCACGAGTTAGTGTTTGCAGGTGTGTAGCAAAAAGACGTTAATTTCAGTCCAGCTGCCACGCTCTCAGAGACATTGTAGAGAGCAGCCAATTTTTTTGGTCGATTTTTTTTATAAGAACGATAAAATGTCAAAGTTGCATCCCGAATGCTGTCATATTTCTTACTTTTTTCCTTCTTTAAGAATTTCATTGAAGGATCCTGAGGGCTTAAGCCACTGCCTGTGGAAGCCAACCAGATTTTCGTGTCCGCTGGTACTCAAATAGCTTATTTCCAAAAGATGGACCTGAATACGATCACCCCCTTTTTTCTGTTACAGGCCCCAGGACTAT
The DNA here is from genome assembly GCA_963924605.1 of Malthinus seriepunctatus. Lineage (NCBI taxonomy): Eukaryota > Metazoa > Arthropoda > Insecta > Coleoptera > Cantharidae > Malthinus > Malthinus seriepunctatus. Next base: position 55,295,935 of record OZ004600.1, read on the forward strand.
TAGCCTACCTACATCTAGCTCAAAATTTAAAAATTCAATTTCATTATGTAAGAATTTTAAAAATTAAAATATAAATTTGTCAAGTTTAAAGTGTAAAATTCAACAGAGTATGTGTACATTCATTACATTTTATCACAATGCAACAGACACTTGCCACAAAACTAAATTGCCTGTAAAGCTATTTATCAAAAAAAAATATTTTGGCACAATTTCAAACTTTAAATTGCTTACAATCTCGTACTTTATTAATTTAGTTATTAATTTTAGTTATTAATCATATAATCATATTTGTTTGATGTTCCATAACATAAAAACGTAAATAGAGTTGTGTAGAGTTGACGATCTTTGGTATTGGAATGACTAAAAGAAATTAGAGATAATAAAGAATAACTCATTAATGTTATTGTTGTTCTATATTATTGATTTTTTATGTTATTTTGATATTTTACCAACAACCAATTTATGGGCGTGATAACCGTTGTAGTTAAAAACGCCTTAAACTAAATTTAAAAAAAATGAAATTCAAAAATTTAGCAGTCAAATTTCAACATTTTTGATAAAATACTGAGAAGAACTGGGAGTTGAATTTTTGCGAACTAAATGTAACTGAAGACCAGTCGAATTTTCGTAATGATCATGGTTGTGAAGCAGCAATTTATGAATTGGTGCTAAGGGATGGAAAGAGGTAAAGTGGTACTTATTGTGTTTTGTACCTAAAGCGTTGTTGTAACTTAAATTGATATCGAGTATTACCTACTTGTTAATTTAAATAGGTATAACTTTATTTAAGATACTAGAAAAGACAATAATTGCAGTTTTGTTTACAATTGATAAAGTTTGACGTGTCGAAATTACATTCATTTCAAATTTACGTAAGTATTATTAATAATTAATGTGATTGATTCAGCATTAACGCTTTTGACGAGAAATTTTGTGGTTAAAATTTGATTAAAAACATATCGAATTAAAATATTAATTAATTACTAACAGTTCCATTGTTTCAAAAATAACTGATTAATCTTTTCAGTTATTTATTTTTAATGTTGGCTCAGGAAAAAACTAAATTTAAAAACAATCGCTGCAATCCTTTAAATGTTTATACAATAGAGGACAAAGAAAAATATCTGTTGTGTCAACACAAGACTTTCCGATTGAGTTGATTATTCTAAGACCAAAACAGTTAGAAAACAAAAGAATACTGAACATTTTTATAATCACTGAATAAAAATAAATAAACGTCAACATTTTTTGACAAATGTCAAATTTTTTGACAACTGTCAAATTTTTTGACAACTGTCAGAAACGTCAGCTGCCAAATATTATTAGGTATTTGATTGCGTAAAAACTCCTTTTAAAACAAAATAATGTTAAAAATTTTTATATCATTGAATAGAGAAAAAAATTCTCTATCGGATGATTTAAAAAAAATTATACAGGGTGATTTTTTTAAGTGGTACTAACATTGGGATCTCGGAAACCGTAATAGTTACGAGGCTGGTTAAATTAGCAAAAAGTTGCATATTTTGATGACCTTTAAGGATCCGTTTAGAAAATTTCAAAATTCAAAATGTTTTCCGAGATAATGCAGAAAAACAAAAAATTGGCAATTTCGTTTTTCGACTGTAGTTTCAAAATGGCGTACTTTAGAAAAAAAATTTTAGTAAGTCTTTTTAAGAGATCAAAAAAGCTATCAAACGATACCAAACTCGACTTTTTATCACATCGACGCGAAGCGTCGCGACGTTCAACTTTTCATTTACTTATGGGGGACATATTATTTTTTTTGCAAATATTACTCAGTAGGCTTATCTAAATTCGGATACCAAACGACTGCTTCCTATCTTGAACTTTTCTTAATTTTCACAACTTTTCAGGTTATGTTATGTTATGTTAATATTTTACTTTCGGTTATTTTTTCCGATAAAAAATAACGACTAAAACTTAGTTTTTAAATTTTTAGAAAAGTAATTTATTCAAGAAATAAAATTTCATTACTAAGATTTAATAAATAAATAATAATTTATTGGTTTATTTTTATTTCCAGCTCAAATTACTTTTCCAAAAATTTAAAAACTAAGTTTTATTCGCTATTTTTTATCGTAAAAAATAACGTAAATATTATAATAAAGTAAAATATTAACATAACGTAACATAACATAACCAGAAAAGTTGTGAAAATTAAGAGAAGTTCAAGATAGGAAGCTGTCGTTTGGTATCCGAATTTAGATAAGCCTACTGAGTAATATTTGCAAAAAAACTAATATGTCCCCCATAAGAAAATGAAAAGTTGAACGTCGCGACGCTTCGCGTCGATGTGATAAAGAGTCGAGTTTGGTATCGTTTGATAGCTTTTTTCATCTCCTAAAAAGATTTTTTTTAATTTTTTTTCTAAAGTACGCCATTTGGAAACTACAGTCGAAAAACGAAATTACCAATTTTTTGTTTTTCTGCATTATCTCGGAAACCATTTTGAATTTTGAAATTTTCTAAACGGATTACTTATCTTATCGCGTATCCTTGCTTGGGGCTTGCGTACCACCTTGAGAAGCTCTGCGTACCACCAGTGGTACGCGTACCACAGTTTGAGAACCTCTGGTCTAGATCGTTTCGGGGGACCTCAAAACAGATATATCCGGTTTTATCTAAAATATTTTTTTTACCCCATTACAATACTTTCCTTTAATACCTTAAGGTTTCGGAAAGTAATACATGGTATACTTGAAATTATAAAAGCGATTTTCACATGTGCATACACAATATCAAAGCATAATTTTTCCACGTTTCCTTTGCATAGAAAATAAAATTAGTTGAACTATACATAACTCTTCCAACCTGATTATGCATTTATTTTTTTAAATAGAAAATTCAATCACACTTAAAATATTCGAGTGGATTAGTTTCGACATTTTCTTATGAAAATGTCAAAACGAACCCCTTGTTCGGTAAATGCAAGCAATATGCACACACTCGGCGAAATGGAGAATTTGTTGTGTAGATTTCAGCCCCTTTTCTCCATTATACTCAACCAAATAGGACGGCTTTACAACGACGCAGTCTTATCATAACTACACTTTCATGCTAATCTTAGATCAGTGCGTCGTACCGCAATTTTCCTATCCTTTGAAAATTTCCTGCTTTTTTTACTAAATAACTGACTCACGTTACATACGGCACAAATTATTACTATTATTGAAAATTTTACGATTTATATAAAAAAAATCTTTCCTTTTTTACACGCAATAAAAGTTTCAAATCTAACTAAAGTCAATTTTCACTTCTCTTTTTTACCAAACGCGATAAAAATACATAAAGACAAACAAAAAGATGAAATTGGTTTAATTATGTAAAAAAAGAGAATTTTTGAATTGTTTTTAAAAGAAAAATAGAAATTCAGATATCTGAGTGAACTAGAGATGTTCGTAAATAATGTTTCTACATTCAGTTGGGCTAAAAGACTCTATGGTAATGATCTAACGATTTTAATAAAAATCAGAAAGAGGAAGGTTCAAATATATTGTAGCTTGGTTAAAGTTATCTATGTGACTCTCAAGACCAGTGTTTCTCAACGTGAAGCACACGCCTCACAGGAGATCAATTTGATTGTTAAGGAGGGCAATTCGAAAATGGACTCGTCGAAAGTTTAAGTTAAGTTTAACCTATCATTTAAGTTTCTTCAGTAAACGTTGCAATTTATGAATATTAAAAATTATGTATTAGCTCGGGGAAGTTACGTTTTTTACTCGGACAAATTTACATGAGGCAGTTATCAGTGGGAATGTGTTCCTTATACCCATATGTATAACATACTAAAAGTCCCCTATCATAGGGGTGCCGGAACCCCCCCAAATTTGGCTGTCATTTTTAAATTTTAACATTTTAATTTTTTTCTGGCTTACGGTTACGTTGACGAAATTTTTGAAAGAAAGGTAATTTATGCAGAATTAAAATGCGAACAAAATGATGTATTTAAATGTTTAAATAGTTAAAGTGGTGGCAAAGAAGCATAACTTTTAATGATTTTGAGAAGAGTTAAATAACAGCAATTTTTTTTTCTTACTTGGTCGAAAATATCACTGTGCGTGTGCAGATAAAATATTTCATCCCAATTTTGACCGGAAGGCACTTTTTCTTCGACTTTAGTGTAAAATTTTGAGTTTTTATCTTCTACGTTCACTATTGTCTGAATAACTTGGCTTCTGTTGGTCGGATCAGGGGGAAAAACAACTCATTATGTTTGTACTGAATTTCTCTTTAAAAATGGCTAGGTTAAACAAGATATAAACTCAAAGAAATGTATGAAAATGTGTGAAACGTATGTAAGAAAATTATGAAAATTGTCAATAAGTTGAACCACCTTCGGACAAATTTACATGAGGCAGTTATCAGTGGGAATGTGTTCCTTATACGCATATGTATAACATACTAAAAGTCCTCTACCATAGGGTTGCCGGAACCCCCCAAATTTGGCTGTCACTTTTAAAATTTTCCCATTTTAATGTTTTTTACTAAATGGTTAGGCTTGCGAAATTTTTGCAAGAGAGTTTATTTATGCAGAATTTAAATACGTACAAAATGGTGTATTTAAATGTTTAATCAGTAAAATAGGTAGCAAAGAAGCATAGTTTTAATTTATTTTGGGAAGAGTTTAGTAACAACCATTTTTTTTTCTTAATCGGTCGAAAAGGTCACTGTGCGTATGTGGATAAAATATCCCAACCCAATATTCACCGAAAGACACTTTTTAGTGAACCGATAATTGAAAACTCAAAATTTTACACTAAAGGCGAAGAAAAGGTGCCTTCTGGTCAAACTTAGATTGAGATATTTTATCCACACACGCACCGCGATATTTTCAACCTATTAAGAAAATGAAATTGTTGTTGTCGAACTCTTCTCAAAATCATGAAAAATTATGCTTTTTTTGCAACTATGTTCACTATTTAAACATTTTTACATGCATCATTGTTTATATTTAATTTTACATAAAATTTTGATGATTCAATAATTTTGTAAACCTAACCGTTAAAGAGAAAAAAATTAAAGTGTAATAATTTAGATATGTCGGCTAAATTTGGGGGTGTTCCGGCACCCCTATGGTAGGGGACTTTTAGTATGTTATACATATGGGTATAATGAACACATTCCCACTGATAACTGCTTTATGTAAATTTGTCCGAAGGTGGTTGAACTTATTAAAAATTTTCATAATTTTCTTACATACATTTCACACATTCCTTTGGGTTTATATCTTGTTTAACCTAGCCATTTTTAAAGAGAAATTCAGTACAAACATAATGAGTTGTTTTTCCCACTGATCCGACCAACAGAAGCCAAGTTATTTAGACAATAGTGAACGTAGAAGATAAAAACTCAACATTTTACACTAAAGTCGAAGAAAAAGTTCCTTCCGGTCAAAATTGGGATGAAATATTTTATCTGCACACGCACAGTGATGTTTTCGACCAAGCAAGAAAAAAAAATTGGCGTTATTTAACTCTTCTCAAAATCATTAAAAGTTATGCTTCTTTGCCACCACTTTAACTATTTAAACATTTAAATACATCATTTTGTTCGCATTTTAATTCTGCATAAATTACCTTTCTTTCAAAAATTTCGTCAACGTAACCGTAAGCCAGAAAAAAATTAAAATGTTAAAATTTAAAAATGACAGCCAAATTTGGGGGGGTTCCGGCACCCCTATGATAGGGGACTTTTAGTATGTTATACATATGGGTATAAGGAACACATTCCCACTGATAACTGCCTCATGTAAATTTGTCCGAGTTACTGACGATTTCTATATTAATTTCCCCGCGCTATATTGTTCAATTACGGAAAGAAAAGGTTAGGGGTAAGAAAGCGGCTAAATTTCTCTGGAAACTATAGACAGTGTGAGTTTTATTTTTACTGCTATCTTAGTAATTAACTTTTAATAAATTAAATTCTTAACAAAGGCTATGGAGTAAACGGTAAAGTGCAACCGTCCAAACTAGCCGTCATTATACCGTAAAGGCGTTATCTTTATAATTTATTTGTTCTATGTATTAATGAAGAGGCACAATTAATATGTATGTAAAATGCAAATATTATAATAGACAGAACCCGCATTCCTGAGAAAGCTTTTCATTCCGTAATTGAACAGTTACGTATGTTACATAGGGCAGGAATGACCAACAAGTCGATGAAGCGATTTTTGGTACATCATAGCCGACAGGAGCCGATTTCAACACGCAATCGCAACTTAGTCGTGACTCACAGTCAGTCTAGACAGTCGATGTCTAAAGCTTATCATTTTAGACATGGCTACGTAGCAACGTTACACTGTCAAAGTTTGACGACACAACACAAAAAGAACTTCAAATTTTAATATTTATATTCAAATGTCAAACTTTGACATTTAAACATTGCCATGTTGCCACGTTGCCATGCCTAAAAAATAAATTTCATTCTCGAGATGTCGTTTATTTGTCGTTTATAATCACGGCCTTAAGTAGTATAATAAATCATAGCTGACTCATCGGCTATTTTTAGTCAAGCATCAGAGTGACATTTGATGTTATTTGCGCTACTCCTAACCCTATTATTTTACATGATGTTAAGCCATTCTTTTTATTGATAAGAACAAACCTAACAATAGGACAAATGAAATGACATTAAACTTCACTTTGACGTTCGAACCAAAATGGCTGACGAGACAGCTGCCTGTAACTAAGTTGACATTTTTAATAGGTAGATCGCCACACATTTTTAATAAAAATAATCATATATTTAGTGAAGTTGGCCACCCCTGACATAGAGGGCATTTTAATTAGAATTAACATAGAATTTTAAGTGAGCCATGGCACAAAAAAGTGGAGAAACACTGCTCTAGACCAGGGTTGTCCAACATGAGGCCCACGGTCCGCAAGCGACCCGCGACCTCACTTTTTGCGGCTAAATGTATAAATTACCCTCAAATACGAAATATGCACAATTCTTACATTTTTTGTAAGATTTTTTGTAATTCTTTGGCCCTCCAAACCGCATTTTTTTTAAAGCGGATCTTGGGGCACTTGCAGTTGGACAGCCCTGCTCTAGACTAGCCATAAAACCAACTATAAAAACTCCTAATTTCCTTCAAAAGATTAACACCCACCTATCACAAAGAGGCAGGCCGAAGGAAAACTAACACAAACTGCCGTTACCCCGTTACGGAAAAAAGTCATATTGGCTACCTCTAAAGAGGCTATAAAAGTTATTGAAGCTGTCCTGAATTAGTTTTCGAGCAGTAGCAGAGGCACTTAAGGAACAGTGTCAACGAAACAAGCATCTCCATACTGGAAATATTAAACAAACGCAGATTTCATGATTAAAACTTGGAAGACGAGACGGGCGAATCTTAGGGCGGTTTTACATGAACTAAATATCGTACTAACTTGTTAGTACTGAATAAACTCAAGAAGCTAAAGCACAGCAATCTAAGCTTTAACCCCGTACTTAGAAATATCTACGCATGACCGTGCAGGACGTTAAAGCTTAGATTCCCGTGCTTTTTCTTCTAGAGTTGATTCAGTACTAACAAGTCAGTACGATATTTAGTTCTTGTAAAACGGTGCTTATGCTCTACCACTATCCTGCTCTAACGTCCATAAGAAGATCAGTGTTGGAGAACATCTGGCTCGAAAAAGCCAGAATAAGAGCCAAATCTCTTCCGTTAGAATTCTGAAAACCAACCTACAAGTAGGGTGGCTTGAGAACGCGGCGTAGAGGTTGCACAATGAGCCCGAATAAGTATAAGAATAAAAATTGATACAATTTTTCTTCTGTGAAATTTTCATGATTTACTAGAAGGCACAAATTGTTACTGTTACTGAAAATTTTACGATTTGAATAAAAAAAAATTTTCCTTTTTTTACACGCAATAAAAGCTGAATTCAAATACACTCCCTAAAGTCAATTTTCGTGTCTCTCCTTTTTTCACCAACCGCGATAAAAATATACAAAGACAAACAAAAAGATTAGATTGGTTTAATTATTTTTAAAAAAGAGCAGGGTTTGCGTTGTTTGAAAAAGAAAAAAATATAAATTATAACAAGTGATACAAAACATTTTAGAGCAGAGATATAATTTGCATAAATACAACTTATATCTAAAGTACAATGTTTACCACAAACACCTCTAAGCAAGAGTACAATATTTAACTTTCCTACAACAAACTAAATACTTTAATTAGATGACATAACTTAATTCGTTATAAATTTTCAAAATTTTATTTAATTACGGCGTTGTTAAACTTAAAACGCAATTAAGGGCGAACAAATCAACGTGATTTGGGTCGACTCTAAGGCTCTCGAAAACAAGGGTGGTAGCGCTGGTATAAATTACAAAGGCCCATCGATCCGGAAAGGGTCTTTAATTTTTCCTTTTTCGCTACAACTTTCCCTCAACACTCTCCATTCTCCTATATAGTCCCAAGCAGTAGGATCTTAACTATTTGGTAGTGATGGAATTGAAAAAATAATTTTTTGTGATTTAATGAAAAATGTGAGAAAAGCGAGAAGCTCAAAAGAGAGTTCTCACAATTTATTTTTCAGTAAAGTTTGCATTTGGAAACACCTTCAACCTTCAATCTTTAGTAGCTATTTAAATGTAGCTTTTATACAAACGCTGACTGTTCTCATGGGTGACAACCTGATAACAAATAACCATCAATAATATTTTTTTTGTGATAGATAACGAGGTATAATTCGTTTTTTGCCTCCAAGTCTCATACAGGAGTCTCATTGAATTTCAACTCATTTTAAAAGAAACTTCTCACGTAAACCAGAAGTCATAACACTCATAACATTGATCTCAATTACTAGGCAGAAAAGGTGGAATTTGGACAATTTAACGAAGTCAAGAAAATTGTTATGGGTTTTACAACAAAATGGATACTTGAATTGAAGAGATTGGCTCCACAGTGACTTTGTAATATTTAGTCAATGGATACTCTGCTGCACTAAAAGTTAGTAGTACTAAGTATTTAAAAATTTTAGGTTGTATTAGCGTATTGCTACGCTAAGCTAAACTACCTACTCCATACGTCTCTCCTACAAACTTTTAAAAATTGATAGGAGAAGGGTAAAAGATAAGTAGCTTAGCTTAGCGTAGAAATACGCTAATAATTACAGGATCCCTGCCCAGAAGAAGAAAATAAAAATTGCTCTATCACCCAATACAGGATGGTCCCTTTTATAATATACATGTTAAACGTCATGGAGAGTTTCTAAGCTGCAACAGATTCAGAGTGAGCCTATGTTTCTATCCTCATTGAGTATTTAAATATTTTTAAGATCTGTCAGGGAGGACATATAGGTCCCAAATTTCTGTTTAGACTTTTTCAAAGAGAGTTTTTATAATTTATCCAACTCCGAGATTCTTCGGGTTTTGAAAATCCTCATGGTACGCTCTAAAAGTGGCCACTCTGTATAAATCAATAGAAAATCGTTTAACTATTTCTTAATTTGTTTAGACAAGAAAAAACAACCGAAAATATGGATGTGTTTGTAAATATAATTGTGTATACTATGTATATTCGTTTGGAGTTTGGAAATGCAAATCGTATAATTATAAATTCTAGTACAAATTCGCATACGTTTGCCTGCACACAAATTATGCAAAAGTTTGTCAACAATTAAACAATTATTGTTTAAAACATTTACTTACCACAAAATTGGTTTCCCATCTTTGTTGAATTAAAGCGGCATTGTTTTCATTAAAATATTAAATTTAAAAATTATGTATGTACAGGGTGATTCAAAAACTGGGGACTTTCTCTTGAAGAGTTCCCAATAACTCCTTTTAGGGGTGTACGAGAAAAATGATTTCAAAAATCAATATTATTGTTTTTTTTAAATTAAATTAGAAGAAAAAGACCCTTGTTTTTTAATTTTAAAAATAACTCTAATTATTTACTCCCTTAACCCCCACTGTAACGCTGTAACGTGTTGCTACGTTGTAAGGATTATAAGTTTAATTCTCGGATTAAACTTTAATTTTCTTTTAGGAAACTGGGCGTAAATATTGGAGAATTCTGATGGTATAGGTTTCAGGGCTCTCTTTTAAAGCTAATTTTACATCCTAAGACAGAATTAAAATATCTTCTTTTGATCTCAAATCAAGCCAAAATTCCGAACCTCGCTATTTTGAAAATTTGAAATAATTCGCTTATTGATAAGCGTAGTCACAAACTGTAGAAACTAAGAGAAATCATGACACTTTGACCACCCATGACCAACAAGTAGTAAATCAACAACTTCCCCTTCTGTCCTTTTGTCGTTGTTGGCTAATAACTAGAGCTGCGATTTTAGGTAAAAAAAAAGATTTTGTAACGAAAAACGGCAAAAGAAATGTAAAAACAATTAAGTTCATATGGTTTAATGAAAGGAAATCTTTGGAAACGTATTTTGTCGTTATTTGTTCTTCGTTACCTAACTTCCCTGTGAAAAGGTAAAAAACCTAAAATCTCAGCTCTTAATAACCACTCTGGCGTATAGCCAGGGCGGACAATAATTGTGAAGCTGACTGTACTGTTTATTTCAAATTTTTGTTATATCAAGAAGCTATGGCAACTTGTATATTTTTAAACGCAAACAATAGTTGACTATGACATCGTACAACTGAAATTCTTATTCTTTTTTCAAGTGTTGGTTGGGTGTTAAATTTGAAAAAATCCACCATTTTGAATTTAATGAAAAATGCTCTTGTCATAATTCGCAGATCTTATAAAAATAAAAATTTTGTTAAAGAAATTTCCAATAGTAGAATCTCACCTATTTGAAGAGATGGGTAGTTCGTTAATGGACAAACAAACACGGTCCCTAAATTCTGCCCTAACTAAAGTTTGAAAATATATTTTACTCGTCCATGAGATGTCATAAAATACAATAGGAAAAGCTTCTCATTTTTAAGTTTAGTTTCTATCTTTGTTTTAAGAAATATAAAAAATCTAAAAGTTCTTTCTCAAAGCAACTCGATTAAGTTTTTGCATAAATTTTTCATTTGTTTTTTTATCAACGCCAACTTTTCTATGTCTCGCGGAAGCCATTTTAAATTTTTATATTATTAGATAGTTACTAGAAGAAATAGGTCAGCTGAAAATTTTCATACGAGCGTTATTATAGATTTCTCTGAGTAACATACCACAAGTCCCGCAAATTCTCACAAAGTTTAGTCTACCAGCCATCAATTTCTTTAAAAAAAGTCTAAGATACCGCGGATAAAAATAAATTTTTAATCAGGTATTAACGGCACCATTAAGCTTGTTTTTGAATTTCTTGTTCTCCTCTATCATCTGCGATGTTGGCCGATAGAACGTCTATGAATAAAGCAATCATCAGTAGCTAGAGAGGTCTCTGAGAAGAACACCCTATTTCAGACGACTCAAAAGGTTTACGTCAAAATTCCCTTATAAACAATTTTTTTAGCAATTTTTTTTATTTCGTATTTAGCGGACAGTGTCCTATATGTCCTGTATAGCAATTTTTAAGTTTTTAAACTTTGTAAGGGTTTTATGACTCCTTAAACTTTGGCAATATTATCACAATTTCGTACATGTTATTTATACGTAAAGTATTGCAATTTAAGCAAACACTATCTTTAAAAATAATTTTTTGCGCCTCTCCTATAGAAACGGTGGTAGTTTCGACGGGCGCTATCAAAAGTGAAAGGTTTGGGACACCCCCTAGATACAAAAACACCGACCTTTTTGACTTTTGTGTTGGCGGCATTTAAAAATTACATATTTTTTGGTTCGTAGCCGCTTAGCGCCCTAACGGTACGTTTACAAAAAAATGTCTCACTAGCGAAAAGTTTGCGAACGGGAGGCCAAACAAAATGGCGCAAATTTTTTTTTAAATCCGAGTCTATAATTTTGGACATCGTTATTTTCAAGATAGAGGCCGAAAACACGTATTTCGCACCTTAGTACGAATGTATATTTTTAATATGTTAAATAGAAGTATGTTACCTTTAATTTGCCACAGGAATCATTTCTGTGATAATTTGGTCCAGGTTAAGGTGTTATTTGAATTAGATCTACTATACTAATAATTAGCAAAATTGTAACTAAATCGTCGACCCGCCACCCCCATGTTGTTGATAAACCCTGATAATACAGGTTAAGTTGTTTTTCCATAAAATCTAATGGAAAATACCTACAAAGCTTTTATTTTAGAATTATTGAAATAAAAAATGTAAATCAGTTGACGAATTAAATATTTATAAACATCATTATAGTTTTGGTTTTTAGTAGCACAAATATGTAACCTTCACCCCTAATTGCAAATTGATTTTTGAAATAACTTTCAACACACATATTTTTTTTTGTTTGCTCTAAAAATGAAAAATATAGTAAAATTTCTTACATTTCCCCTACAATTTTTACCTCATCGGCTCATCCCGAATCTTATTATCCCAAACACCAAGCAATTTATAATAAATAATTACATTTTCAACGTTTAAACTTCCATCCTTATTTAAATACATTAAAGATATCATAAATATTGCTGTCCACACTTAAAGTGCTCAAAAATAATTATGATAAAAAGTTTAGATAAAAGCCAAATAATAAAACAATAAATTCACCAACCTTTAAAACATCGGCGTAGGGGTAGAAATAATTTGTGTTTGTAAATTTTGAAAATTTAACATCGCAGGAAAAGCACACACGCCACAAAATTCCACTTCAAACTAAATTAATTGAAATTAATATTGAACAAGTTTGGTTAATCGCGTATACGATGCAATTGTTTTGTGGCCAACTGTTCAAAATCATATCACCGCCACACATGTTTATGTAGGTATTTTCGTAAAAATTTTTAATAAATAATAATTAAAATGTATCAAAAATTTAGCCTTGAATTTATAATTTACTAATATTTTATTTATACAGGATGATTGAGATTTACAATTTAGTCAAAAATTTACTTTTAACCTTCCAGTACTAACATGCCAACATATAACGTCCATACTAACGCCGGTCTCACAGACCGCGCTTAGTTTTAATTTTTTTTAACGTATTTTTTACAACTTTTTTATTGCAAATAGAAGTAATTTCAAATATTTAGTAATTTTTCTGGATACTAATTATAATTTTAGCCAAAAAAAATTCATTTTAATAACCAAAATTCACTTTTAAAAAAATAAACAAAAATAAAAAGATGCATAAATTAAATAAGCGATTTCAAACGAATTAATCAAAATTTTTTAATAACTAGTAATATTATAAACAAACCTAGGAACAACACTTCTAAAAAGGTAAAAATATTTTTTTTATCTTCAACAATAGCTGAAATATTTTGGATAGAACATTTGTCGCATTTTACATGTTAGAACATATAGAGTATATTACCGCATGCACCAAAAAGAGCTACTTATTAATTGAAGTAAATGCAAAAATCTCTTCTGTTCTTTTTGTTATCCTATTTCCATTTAAGACAAGTGGAAAAAAATAATTTTTAACTAAAAAATTTTAAAAATTTTGAAAAAATATTGAAAATTTTTAGTTACTACTTTACTAACGTCGGTCTCTCAGACCGTATTCAATTATTATAATTGAACCATTACAAACTTATGCTTGCAAACTTCAAAAAAATGTGTGAGAGCATTTAGTTTAAAGGTACTGATAACCTCCCAACCGCAGCAGTTCGTATTTCAAAGATATTAATAAAAATAAAACTCGTCGGTCTGTGAGACCGACTGTTAGTACTGAAGGGTTAAATTAATAAAATTCCAACTTTTATTTCTATCAAAGCTCATGTAATGCATAGCGATCAAAGTGTGAATGTATCGAGAGGGTTTAAAAATAAAATAAGTGTGATTTATTTCAAATCACGATTCTATCCTATTTTGATTGCATTGTTATACAGGGTGAGTTTAAAGTCTAGTTTTTTGTATTATTTGCTAATTTTATTATGTATACATGATCAATTGTTTTGAGAATGTTGTTTTCTCTGTTGTTATTATATTACTCGGCCACTGGATTCCCACCAGACCTCGAGACCTCAAAGAGGAGGAAAGAGATCACTGGGACTTGGGGGACAAGGGATTTGTTACCAGGCTTCGAGACCTGTCTTCTAGAAAAAAGGTCACTGAGTCCTGGAATAACAAAGCAAAGGAACATCGAGAGACCTCAAGATCTCTCTTTACCCCAAAGAGATGCCACTGAGTCCTGAAGGCACGTGGGACTATGTCACTAGACCTCGAAATCTCGAATGCCGATTAATTTTTCTTAAATTTTTTAAAATTAATAAGAAATAAATCTTCTATAGACTATTTCACTAGAGTGTATAACAGCGACAATAAAATCAAGTATTCAGGTGCCAAAACAGCTACCCTGGCAAAACCAACAACATGGTATCTCAGCGACAATTTTTTGACGTTTTATTAAACGTTCAAGTCTGCTTGGAAATTAAATCATTGTCAAACTGACATTTTTGCATCGCATTGCGTTTTGCAGTAAAAAATAAGTTTTTTAAGTGAAAATAGACTTAATTTTTCTCTCGTAAAATAGTCATGTCGAATACCACTCAAGATAAAATTTTGTAGGCAAAATTGTTCTCTTGTAGTATTCAAGTTTGTTCCTTTTTGACAATTTCAAATGCCGTTCGCCGTACGGCTCGTGATTTTTTTAACAAATGCACAACAAATGTCATTCGCGAAATTATCAAGCAACAAACTTTCATAACAATCGAACAATTTTGCCGACAAAATTTTATCTCTCGTGGTATTATATATGAAAATATTTTCTAAAATTTTCGGAATAATTTAGGTAGAGTTCATACAGGTACGAAAGAGTACACCTCGTGACGTCATCTGCGCGGTTTCGCCTCTGTAATATCTGTCAGTGGCGTATGAACGAGTTTTAAAACTAAAGATATAATTCTACTACAAAACACGAAAGCTGCCACTGGTTAATTTTATTGGAAAATGAGCTTTAGGCGCCGGAATTGTTAAAATTCGTATCTGCCAATTTTCACAACTGGCATGTTTCGTACCTATATGAACTCTACTTAAAGTGTTTTTTTGGACTAATTCAAATTTTTTGGTTCAATTGCCAAATGCTTGTCATTTTTTTGGATCATTGAAGATAAATTTGGGCATCTTAAGGTTCGTCTTTACACACAGGCTTGTCTTAAGGTTTGCCTGTGCAGGCGCCCTGCACAGACCAAATCGGCGGCTTGCACAAGCCAAGCCGGAGCATTGTAGACATAGCGTTCAGGCGGCCTGCACAGTCCAAACCGGAGCATTTAGGTGGCTGTGCTAGCCGACTGCACAAGCTTGCCTTCCGGAGCATTGTAGACATAGCGTTCAGGCGGCCTGCACAGGCCAAACCGGAGCATTCAAGTGGCCTGTGCAGGCCGCCTACACAGGCAAACCGGAAGGCAAGCCTGTATATGAAGACGAGCCTTTAGAACAGCTTTTACAGTTTCACAATTCACAAATTCTATGATTTATGAATATCTGTTAAAGGGTATGTTTTTAAATTTAAATAATTTTTTGGAGTTAAATCTAATTGAAATATATAAATTCCGTGCTCCTGGAATCCTAGGATTGAAAAAAGTCAATCTTGAAGTCCCGGTATTGAACAAACTAAACGGGATTGCAATCCCTACTCGAGGCCTCTTCCCTACGAAAGAGGGCTTTAATTCCTAGAGATACGAAGGATACTTGCCTTCCACCAGACCTCGAGACGTTTTCTCACAACAAAGAGAGGCCATTTGTAAGACCGATCTTACGATCGTGTGCTTATTACTATCCTCGGTATCACTCGAGTCGAAGATGGGATGGATTCGGAGTAATAAACTAGCAACAACAAACACTTTCTTACCCACAAAAAAAAATATTTATTAAAAATAATAAAATTAACAATTTATGTTAATAATAAAATAAAAATAACAATTTTGGATGTCGCTAGTTCTTTTGGACACCACTCGGATTTGCGGCTCGTAAAAACTCGCCCCTCGAAAGCAGATGGGGGCGCTTGGTTAGCCTTAAAGCTCGACCAGCGTTCCTCCAGATCGAAAGTCGGTCCAACAAACCCAAGACTGTAATCAAGCCCACTTATAAATGATCAACAGTCGGCCAAAAGGTCAAGACTGTAATCTTCTTCCAAACGATCGGTCAAAGATCCCAAAGATCGTTTAGAAATCCCACACAAATGATCGACAGTCGGATCAAAGCCAATACTGTAATCAGAGTCCTACACAACAGGAATGTACAGTCAACCTCACAATTAATGGCCACCCTGGCTATACGTCTAGCGTTTTGTGGATGCAATCATCATAACACCCCCTACTTAAATTGAGGGATAACTTTATTTTGCCAACAAGTAATAAATAAACAACCTCCCCTTCTGTCATTTTGTCGTTGTTGGCTAATAACCATCCTGGCGTATAGCCAGGGTGGCCAATAATTGTGAGGCTGACTGTACTGCGGTAGCCGCGATCAGCTTAACCCTACAACTACAGCTTATCTCAGCCGCTGGTGCAGGGACACCAGACCATCAACTATCCACAGCACAAGACGATCACACTGACACAATTATACACGCTATAAACAGTGGATTAACACGGACTCTCTGAAATCCGTGCACGTCGAATATTTATTAATTCTCAACCACCAAGTTGTTAGCACCAATCAGAACTCGCTTATTTAACTACGATTTAACTACGAAGTGGGAACGTACATGTTACTCCGTACGCTTCGTATTCTTATCTTCACGATTATCACTCAGCTACTACATAAATGCTTTTTTATGCGATTATGTAGGTGGTGATAGATGCGGGCTTAAAAGAGGCATCGAATGGTATAACCTTCGATAGGGTACGCAAATTACAAAT
Organism: Malthinus seriepunctatus; assembly: GCA_963924605.1. NCBI lineage: Eukaryota > Metazoa > Arthropoda > Insecta > Coleoptera > Cantharidae > Malthinus > Malthinus seriepunctatus. Next base: position 55,312,797 of record OZ004600.1, read on the forward strand.
AATTTTAAAAAGCATGTAAAATAATTAAATATTTTATTGATTTTAAAATTAGGAAAAATGATTGAAAATATTAAGGACTTTTAAAAGTAAAATTAAAATGGTGAAAAAATATATTTGGGATACCTGAAGGGCCAAAATAAATTAAAATTAAATAAATAATTTTAATTTATCGGGTGGACTGAAATTGAATTGGGTGACCTCGATTCATTTATACTACGTTAGAATGTAAACGCCGTATAAACATTTATACCATGGCATCGTAGATGGCACAAAACGGAGGATCAGATAGTTACTGGTGGATTATGTACGAGCTATTTTTAATAAACAATACTCGGGTGCGCAAACGATGTTAATTTTTCACGTATCAGAAGCAGAATATTAAGGATTCGTAACACTCTGACACGTGTAGAAAAACGCATCGTTACACATTGAGTCCTGGAGGAATTTAACGAAAGTGCTAGCTCTTATGGTCCGTCCACACACACGGGCTTGCCTTCCGGTTTGGCCTGTGCAGGCGGTCTCCACAGACTAAACCGGAGCGCGTGGACATCGTTCAGGCGGCCTGCACAGGCAAAACCGAAGTGTGTGGACAGCGTTCAGGTGGCCTGTGCAGGACGCCTGCACAGGCCACCAGGCAAGGCAAACCAGAAGGCAAGCCTGTGTATGTGGACGACCCTTTATAGTTGTCGAGTTATAGGGAAATCAGCTGTTATCACTGATAACGCCAATAATAAAATAGGTGAAATTAACATGAAGTAATTCTGGCTCAATCTTGATGAAAATGGGCTCAAATGACGTAGCTTGAAAAAATGAACACGGGCATCTAAAATGTATCTCCATTTTGAACTCACGGGCGCGCTAGCAAAAAGAATTTTAAAACAACTGCAAGTAACTGTTTTAAACGAAAAAAATTTTTCAGGAAGCTGTGATACTCTGATACTGTACCAGTATTTTGATCCAGCATCCGGATAAAATTTCTCATCGTTATTACAAACTTTTTACATCCCTCTTTTATCGCAAAAAGTATTTGTTTAATGGCTTTGAGATACAGAAAGGTAATAAATTGAAATTATGTGAAATAATAAAGGAAGTTGAGAAATATTACGTAATAATTCCATAAACGTCTCTAAAAGCTACTAGAGAAAAGTATTAAAATTAAATTTTTAATAGATAAAGGATAAGAAGTAAGCTATAAGCTAAAAATATCTTAAAAGAAAACCAACTTGTATGAATTTTACAATACGTGTGCTTTTCTATTGTTATCTATTTCACTGAAATAAACTTTTTCCAATACTTTCAAGAATAATCTTATTTTTCAACAGTATAATTTCAATTTACTACTAGTTGGACATTAAACTGTGTACGGATAAAAATGTAAACGCTCTCCTTATCGATCAGCCCTAAATCCTTTAGAAGACTATAATGTATAGCAGATATACACGGTGTCCACAATAACTGGGAGAAAACGCTTGAAGATGCTCCAACTGCCGAGGGATACAGTGAATGTTATCAGTCAAAGTAGGTATACAGGATGTTTCAGAAATATAACTTCGGAGCGACGTATTTTGCATCGATGAATTTGTATGGAAAAATCTGTCTGTTCGCCAGTACGTCTCTCTATCTGTATGCGAATCTGTTCATTTTTAAAATAAACGATTTCATCCTTTTTGCACCATTCTATAAGAGAATTTTATGCTCTAAACCTTTTATTTGAAATTTTTTTTCTAAAATAAATTCGGAAGAAGGAAATTACCAAAGTATGATTTTATACGTTAAATCCCTATGACCGAGAGGTCCGGTCACCACCCTGTATGAGTCACAACGTAATTTTACGGAGATCAAGTAGTGTAGAGAAACAAAAGAAACAGAATAATGATTGTTAATAGCCAACTATAATATAGGTTTCAATCATTTCTTTATCTCTTACAGCTTCAGAGATCTCAATGGCGAGACAAGAATTTGGGACACCCTAGTAAGTTTTCCTGCTATAAGTTTGTGTGAAACAAATAATTGAAATTTGAGTTTATATCTGAGTAGGGCCAGATAATAGTAGCATTTTGTGTAATTGAATCAACCTCGTATCTCTTATCGTTTCCAAGATCCCCATGTTATGCCCATTATCCTGGGCACCCTCTGTATATTTATGTAAATTCGAAATATCAAAATTCTTACTATTTTGATTTAATCTTTGAAAATCATAAAGACTCCTTAATGAAATATTAATTTAACGTAATAATATTCCTTTGCTCATTAAGTAAAAGAAAATTGAATTTATTCTTGCATTTTAACCATAAACAGAAATTCAGAATCTCGAATACGATCAGACTAAATAGCAATCTTAAGTATGTAAATAATTTCTATGTAAATATACACAGAAATGTACGAAAACGTTTGTAGAAAAGTGGAAAATACACATTCCAAGATGCTTCAACATGTGAGTAACAAATTCTTGCAATTGACAGATGTGCCAATATTGGAAGAAAACTCGTTCAACGGCAAAATAACCACCTTTTAAGTTGAAAGTATTTACGTGATTTGATTTAAGTAAATTCAATTTTGTAATAAAATTTTCCATTAACACTGAAAAATGATGAGAATTTTTTCAACATTTTTGTTTGTGAGCAATAACTGCACGTATATTATCCTTCCAGTTTAACAGTCGATAAATTTTGTTGCAAAAGTTTAACGAGAACTTTAAATGGAAATTATATAACCGATTTAACTTAAAGAAAATAAATGTGTACGTATATAAGACACCAAAAGTTGTATTTTGAATTTAAGTTTAATGAAAAAATCTGGGATTATTTCAAGTTTTAGTTATTTCTTGCCAAAAATACATCATAGTTTAGTGTTATTAGCTAAATGGAAATTTTGCTTGGCGCCAGTTGGGACGATCTTGATTGAAATTGCTCATCAAGATTAAAAGGTTACCAACCCTTAATTTATATGATTAAACATATTATGTGATAGCTATTTAAAGTTTAGCAAAATGAAAATTTAATTTTGCCTATTATTCTATTTTAAATAATTAATTTTTAATTGTTTATATTGCTTATAAAAGAGGTATATTTACATTTACAGAAAGCCAGTCGAGGCGCCTAAGGCAGAGAATTTAAAAAACGGTGAATTTTGTCCTAAATATTGATTTTTAATTAACTTTTTCTGTGCATTCTATCGATTGAATAAATTCCTTATAACAAAACAGCTCGGTTACCGTCAACCCATTTCTGTGACATAAATTCGGTCAGTCTTTAGCGAGAAGCTCCTCTACTGACTTTGGAGAGGAAATGGTCCCGTTCAGACGACAAGAAAATGATTAGGAAGATCGTCTAATTGCTATATATAGGTTAAGTGTAATTCATAATTCCCAATTCGCAACTTACGTAAGCAAGATTCTGTAGATACCAGGATAGACTAATTCGTTGAATAACTAGATCCGGAAGGAGGGCTAGCAACCATTGCCTAGGGAGGCAGCACAATGGGCCCGATTAAGCGGCCTAAGTGCGCGTAAACCTCGGTTTACCCTCCACCCTAACAATCCTAATCCTGACCGTTGCCTATAAGAGAAAATGCGACGGGAACGACATTTTGGAAAACTAAGGATGACTCATTCATTTCGTCGAGTTTACATTATCATTGGCTGTTATGATCTTTCCTTATAAGTGGGAGTATAAGCAACCATTTCTGTTGGACAAATTGACCGGAAATCGCTATATTTACTTGTCCATTGATCCATATTATTAGCTAAATGGCTCTTTCCTGTTAGAGTAGCGGCTATTTATTCAATGGTCTAATCATGTCAGCAGGTGGGCAACTGCCAACAAGAGCAAATAGTACATTAAAACAGAAACGATTTTTATTTTCCATAAGCAGTCCATCAGCTGTGAAAAGTTTACAAGAGTAGTAATAAAAATTTGTGAGCTTCTCCACAAAGTTATCTTTCGAATGAATGCTCTGTTGTAACGCAGAATTGGCCTTTGTGTGCATCTGTGCTTTCCACATTAGAGTAGAAGATTTTCCCCTGAGTGTAGTCACCACTGAGCCAACCTGTCACGGCTGTCACTTCCTTCTTCTGGTCTTTATCGATTTCGAACCAAATGAACAGATGGTAGTGAGTCACTGCTAGATCTGGGACATAAAAACTACTTCAGAAGTTTTGTGAGAGTTAATCAATCACTCTTCTTACATCCCAAACTTAACACCGACTACTTTGCCAACAGTTCAACTAAATAAAAATGAGATAGGATGCGCAAGAGTTAGAGATTACTGCAGAGCAGAAGAAACAGGACCTAATGACGAAATTGACCTTTTGATGCTTCGGGGCAGATTTTTTTGCTGCTTTCTGACATTTGTCGACAGTAAGCGTTATATGAGATACATATAGTTAAAGAGCTAGTAATCCCCATTAGCAGGGTAGGTTGGATAACCTCATCGGTTTCAAAACATTTTAGAGGCTGCTTTCTGACATTTGCCCTGACAAAATTACCACCCAAGGCTTTATAGTTTAGTCCAGTGTTTCCCAACTTCTTTTGTGCCATGTCCCACCTAAGCCTTTCTAAAATTCTTATGTCTCCTATGTAACATAATACATAGGTAATTTTTAATATTCAAAAATTGAATTATTTACTGAAGAAACTCTAGACGAGTTCATTTTAGAATTTTCCCCCCTCTAAACAATCAAAGTGACGCCTTGTAGAGCGTAGGGCTCCACATTGGCAAACTCCGGTCTAGTCAGTCTATGCGTAAATATAGCCCGAGAAGAACAAGTTAAGTCAGTAAACCCAGGCGAAAACCTTTCCGAAGAAGATTTATCTGTTTTTCTGCCTGCCTGTCTGCGTGTAAGTGCTTGTGTGCTTATGTATCCGCACCCTGGGTATCTTTCTTATCTCCCGCCCACCTGTCTGTCTATCAAACCGTATATTAACCTGGATATCCATCGGTCTACTTCTTTATCTGTGTTGTTAAAAGTCAAAATAGGTCCCCATTTCATTGCTTGATCGATAAGCGCATCGTACTGTGATGGCTAATTTAAATATGGCGGAATCGTGGTGCGGTCGTGATGTTTGGTTATCGGGCTTATACGCTCATTTTTCTATCCATACATGTCTACGTCAGGAAGTATGTCTGTCAGCATGAATTCCTCCAGCAAACTTTTGGGCATTAGGCTCGCCTGGTACTGATGAACTTTTTTTTGAAATTGACATGCTATCAGTGGGTCATTACTTGATATTATGATATTTAATAATTACAGCTTTTTTAAGATAACCAGAAGACTTAGCTAATATTCGTGTTCAACAGCAACCCTTTATCATAAATGGATTATACAGAGTGGCAAGTTATAAGACGTATCGTCTTAAATACTATTGATTCATACCTATGTACTTAGCCTACAGAATAATTCATTTTTACTCGGCCTCCTCACACAATTTGCTGTTTCATCTACATTATTCTCTTAAATATCTTTTAATTACACCGTTAAAAACGTATTTACATATTGAGTTTGATTTAAATGACGAAACAAAAATAGAGAAGCAATTTTAATTACAATATAAATTAGTAGTTGTTTAAATCAAAAGACCATTATGATCCTGCACCACAAGTTGTTGTAAATTTGTAACAATTTACATAGGCACACCATTAATTTGTTTTCAAAAAAAGTAAAGTAGTCGAAATATGTCGGGATGAAATATACTTGAGTTTAGGAAAAAGTTAAAAATTCTTAACTCTCATCTTACATTGATTTTTGTTGTTATAAGACTCACCAACTTTGTAAGTTATAATAAAGCTTAGGGGGTGGATTTATTGTATTACGTACAAGTACAAATATTGTATTATTTTTATCAAATTTTAAAAATTTATAAGCTTAAGTAAAAGACTTGTAATTCAACTTGAATTACGATTTCTTTTCTTCTTTTATAATTAAAATAAACAAATGGTATTTTAATGTTAAAACCACAAGAAAAGTTCTTTCTAAAGTGTTTAAATTTACTAAATATACCACAAAATTAAAGAAAAAGAGATAATTTTGAAAATTCAATAAAATGTACTAGAATTAAACCAGTGGAAACAGTTTGAAAAGTTTAAAACTTTCAACTAATGGACTCATTATTTAGGCTTGTAAAAAGCCAACATTTGTTATTTTCTTTGTTTTCACACTGTACAAAAGTTTTTGTTTGAATAGTTAAAAAAATTTATTTTAAATTGGAAAAAAATTCGACGTGGGAAAAAAATAAATCAAACGAAATACAAGTTGATTTGTTTCTAAATTATTATTAAGTTAGACGTTAAAATGGTCAAATAATAAGTAACTTGCCACTTGTGATTAACGTAAAACTTATATAAGTATAGTAAAAAACCAAATAAACATAATTATAATTAAGATATTTTTTAAAATTAGCATTTCACCGAGATTTAATCTTACCAGGCAATCCAAAATTATCCAGAAAGAAATACCATTTCCGATCACTAGCACAATCTACACACGCGAGTTGTCGAAAAACTTACGCGTTAAAAGTACTAAAGAGTCACTAACAAACTTATAATTTTCTTTTTTTGATAAGTAACCGATTAATTTAATTTAACAATTTAATTATTAACAGATAATTAAATTTTGTGATTGTCGCAGCGAATTAAGTAGGCATGATAAAAGCATATATGCACATCCTATTCCTGCAACTTTCCTTTTAAACAGTGAAATGCTTAAAATATCGAGGAAAATTCACCCTATCGCGCAAGCGAATTTCGTCCTGCCATGCGTCCTGGAGGATTAAATATTCTTCCTTCTATTTTACTATTTAAAATTCCAAGTTTTAAATGCATTTTTTGCTAAATAATATTAATTTTTTATTTAAATATTAATAATTACTCAATTATTCACCAAAAACAAATTCTTATTCCCAACAAAATAATTTTATTAATTTCCTCATACTCAAAACTCGAAAGGCATAATTATCACAAATGAATCTCGTTTATAATAAAACAATTTAAAGCGAAAATAATTTGACTATTTCCAAATTTATTTTAAATTTTCTTATACGACGACATTATACAGGGTGAATGTGAAAAATAGTAACTTGACAAAAATAAAAAAGTTACACTATACACATACAGATACACATTCCGTTGACTTAATGAAAGATAAGTTGTAAGAATAATCCGTTTTCATGTTCAAAAAATTTTGAGTTATTTTGGAAATATTAAAGCTGAAAAATGTCAACTTGCAGTTTTCTGCTAATATCTTCAAAACTGCTCAAAAATTTTCGAACACCAAAACAGATTCTTGCAGATTATCAAAATACCCAACTTTTCTATAATTTAACCAAATTTAAAAAGCGTTTAAAAAAAATCACCCTGTGTTTATTAATTTATAAAAAAAAATATGATAAATGAAAATAATTACGTTAAACTCTCGCGTGTTGATATAAACGCATTTAAGTAAAAATTTCAAGTTTATTTTTTATATTAAATAAGAAAATCTTGACCAGTCTCTTGGGAAATTTTCCAGTTATCTAACAATTCCATTCACCCCATACGCAATAAATCTCAAATGAGAGTTTTAGTTGCTTTGAGTTACTTTGTGAAAAAATAACATTTTTTAAATGTATCAAAGCAATCTCTTGAGAAGAGATGTTTTACTATCTTGTAACCTCTTTATTTTTTAATACAATTTTCTGTGTGCTTAGGTAAAGTTTATGTTCGGCCCTAAAGTGTAATATATTCAATTGAATTGATAATACGTTTCATTAATATTTACATTTATTGACACTTTCATTTTCAGTAATTGCCGATCTGACGGTATAAAATTCTTCTCTCCTTAGAATTAAATCTAATTAATAATTCAAGAACATTTGCCAATTTTCGTTGAGTGATAAGAGTTTTACATCGCTAGAGTATCAAAAATAAATTGACTTTATTTTTTATCAATTTCATTCAAAATTAGAAAAAGTTATAGGATGACGACTAGAGCTTCACGCGTCTTACAAAATTGCGAGAATCTCGCATTTTCGCAAAAAGTTGCGAGGTGCGAGGCGAGACTATAAGATTTCCAATGCCAGACAACGATTTTAGCTTATGAGGCTAAAACGAGGCTAAAAACTTGTAAAACTGCGAGATATCGCAAAACCTAATTAAAACTCAAAGCGCATGCGTCGTAATATTACTGCAGATAACAGGAAACAACATTACACTTATCAACGGATATTTGGAGCTTATGTAAGACAATTTGGCCTATTAGAGCCGTCATTTATGGTGAACACAGTGACGGCCCCTAATAGGATGTGTGCTAGCCATCGTCAGAATTTGTAGTTAGGTACGCCACTGCGTATATCCATCGTCCTTCAGCCAGGAAAAGTCGTTCGTAGCTTGTATATTAAATGCAATTACGCGGTGCGCCAATTTTAAGTAAGCTTCTGTAATCTAAGACTGGATTGCACTACAGCTCATCATAAACGTACTTTGAACTTGGTTGGTACAACCCGCCCTATATCTGAGTTTGTAGCTAAATCTGGCTTAATATTTACGTGTGGATTCAAGACAAGCGTAATTACTGGTGAAACGGAAAAACCAGTGGCGTAAATAACGGGCCCGCGAGGCCCGCTTTGCGGGAGGACCCCAGGATAGAAAGGGCCTCAGAAATATCGTTCTGGAATGAGTAGGGGCCCCGCTCTGGATTTTACGGTAGGGACTCCCATAACTCTTAGTTACGCCACTGAGAAAAACTATGACTTACCAAATTTAGGTTATAGCAAAGACCATACAGTGCAAGACCCCGCTAAAGAAGATGTAGCTAGTCACTGCAAGCATTTTTCGTGTGAATAAGATATCTTGTCGAGGCGGGAGCAACGAAGAAAGGGATAAAACAAGTTTACCCTTCGAGGGATTTTAAGCGATTGTGACCTTAAAAGCCTTTCACATTTTTTAATATAGGTTTCAGTAGTCTCTTACTATTGGTTATATAGTTAATAGTTAAGGGAGAGTGTGCAATCGGGCCTTAGGCATATCCGTAAGAAATGAGATGAGTATAGTTAGCGAGAAGAAAATAAATTTTTCCGAGGCGAAGCGAGAAATGCTCATTTCTCACAAGTGAAGTCCTAATGATGACCAACAACACCGCAACACAAAAACACCAGGACCAGGAGAACCTTGAATTTTATTATTTATATCCAAGACTTTTTCTGATATATTTTCACTTTCCTCTACTCTACGTGATGAGAAAGTATTGAAACGAGACAGTATTTAAGTTTCTTTGGAAACACCGCATGATCATTGTAGGAGATTGGACAGGACATCGCCCAGTCTCCAGTCGCACCCCTTAGGGCCTGGGAGAAAAAAAAGTATACTTGCTTCGACTCCAACTCAAACTAATACACAAAAGTATTTAATAATTAATGCAATGGTGTCAAAAAGGCTTTGGAGAATTCAATCAAGATCAATATAACATGTCCTTTGTCTAAAGGTCTAAAAGAGATTCAAAAATTTCATATGCGACCTTTAATAGTGTGCCCAAAAAAGGACTGGTTATTGACGATAAAAGAGAACTTGTTGAAAAATCCTCTGATTTTTGGCCCTATTAAAAGTTGGGACCTATCTCGGTACCTGATGAACCTCTGAGTATTAGTGGCTTCTCTAAAACCTTTGACAAAATGGAAACGATGCTGATAGGTCTAACGGCTAAGACGTCAGGTTTGATAATTTCAGTATTGGTGTTGAATAGAGCTACCTTCCACTGTTCTGGCCAAACAGAACTTTCCATTATAAAATTAATTAATAGTGTTGTAAGTAGAGACCGGATTAATAAGCACTTATTATTTTAAAATAAGCGCTCAAAAAAGCTTTAAAAAAGTAAGAAATAGCCTTCAAAAAGTCAAAATATGCTCTAAAAATGCACTCAAAATAATAAAATAAGCATCAAAATTATCATTTTGAAATAAAATTAATTCTAGGTATAACTATAAACTTAAAAAAACTTAGAAAAAAGCTCAAAGAAGCACGAAAATGTATTTTAAGCAAAATATTCGAAAAAAAGCAAAATAGGCATTATCAACACTGGCTTAAAGCACTTCAATTTTTGAGAAACGTAAACATCTAAATAGTACAGGGTCTATCGGTTTCAACCTGGAAAAACGACATATGTGGCTGTAAATTTACAATTAACATAAAGACACAAAAAAGTTTACCACTCCTAGGGGTGTGCAACATAAAGTAATTGTGCCCTCAACATTCAAAGAATATTAGCTCGAAAAGAAATGAGAATTTCGAAATTCTGATAAGGCTATTTAATAGAGCATGGAATTCTGAACAATTTATAAATCTATAAAAAATTTTGTACTCATAGTACTTTTCCAGAAAAACGCGATGAAAGACAAATAGGGATAAACAGTTAGAAATCTGAAAATTGGAAATTTTCAAGCGTAGTGGCTCGCTAAAATGTTTGCCATTTTGTAATTAATTGTCAGATCATTTTTTCGTGTAAGTTTTTGAAAAGAAGATGGTTTTAGCTTTAAATTGATGTGGTTATTTTTTAATTTATTTATTTTCATCATCCCTGAAATTGTACTAGAAGTTTTCTTTTTCATTTTTCTGACGACTCTTTACAAATTAATGTACCATAAGCTACAGAGAGCTCAAAATTAAAAAATATTCTGGATATGTGTTCTATAATATATTTGTAATGACATCATGCTACTAATCATGTTAAAACAATTTTCAGTTTTAAAAAAACACCTCTTAAATATTTCAAATTTTTTGAATTTTATTTTTTTCTTGTAATTAAATTTTTAAAAGACTGCGTACGATAGAAAAATGTAATTTTCAAAAAAATAAATATATGGTTTTGTAGGTAATTGATCGTGCTTTCAAATGATGTACTTGGAATTTATTCTACTTCATGTGTTTTCTATGAAATTTAGATGAAGTGCGCGCGTCTCAAAAAGGGCACTTTTTTCGTAATATTGACGGCATTTTTTATGTGAACGTTATATCTTAAAAACGTTTGCGGAGAATGAAAGAGGATATTTCAACGTTTCAGTTCATCATACTGAATATTGATTTCCGCCTACCTGTTCCGAAAAAAGAACCCCGAAAACACAGTTTTTTTCGATGATCCCGAACAAATGGCAAAAACAAGCTACATTTCGAAAAACAACATATGTGGCTGAAAATTTGAAATAAGCTAGTATTGAAAGCCTAGAAAAGGAGGCAAAAAAGTTTACCACTCTCAGCGGTGTGCAACATTGAGTAAATGTGCCCTCAACTGTTAAAAGAGTAACTGGAAGTATAATGGAAAAATCGAAATTTTTTTATAGTCAATTTATAGAGAATTAAGTTTTAACAATTTTTATATCTATGCAATTTTCTGTACTTGCAATAGTTGTACCGTAAGAGCTACAAAAGAGACATTTCTATGTCTTTATTAATATAGAGCACAGGCTGGAAATACAAATATGTGGCTGAAAATTTGAAATAAGCTAGTATTGAAAGCCTAAAAAAGGAGGGGAAAAAGTTTACCACTCTCAGAGGTGTGCAACATCAAGTAAATGTACCCTCAACTGTTAAAAGAGTAACTGGAAGTATAAAAGAAAAATCTAAATTTTGTTTGGGCCAATTTATAGAGAATGCAATTCTAAACAACTTATATATCTATGACTTTTTCTGTACTTGCAATAGTTTTTCCGTAAACGCGTCGAAAGAACCATTTATATAACTTTAACATCAATCTAGGGCACAGACTGGAATAACAACATATGTGGCTGAAAATTTGAAAGAAGGTAGTATTAAAAGCCTGGAAAAAGAGGCAAAAAAGTTTACCATTCTCAGGGGTGTGCAAAATCGAATAAATGTGTCCTCAATTGTTAAAAGAGTAACTGGAAGTATAAAAGAAAAATCTAAATTTTGTTTCGGCCAATTTATAGAAAATGCAATTCTAAACAACTTATATATCTATGACATTTTCTGTACTTGCAATAGTTTTTCCGTAAACGCGTCTAAAGAACCATTTATATAGCCTTAACATCAATCTAGGGCACAGACTGGAAAAACAACATATGTGGCTGAAAATTTGAAATAAGGTAGTATTAAAAGCCTGGAAAAAGAGGCAAAAAAGTTTACCACTCTTAGGGGTGTGCAACATCGAATAAATGTGTCCTCAACTGTTAAAAGAGTAACTGGAAGTGTAATAGAAAAATCTATACTTTGTTTGGGCCAATTTATAGAGAATGCCATTCTAAACAACTTATATATCTATGAAATTTTCTGTATTTGCAATAGTTCTTCTGTAAACGCGTCGAAAGAACCATTTAGATAGCCTCTACATCAATTTATATAAAAAAAATTAAATAAATTAGTTTAAAAATTCAATTACATATCTTTTTATATCTTTTTTATTGCTCCTCATTTACAGTAACCGCTAAAACGAAAAAAAATATGAAAAAAGCAGAATGTTATTATTTTGGCAGCTGATTTAACAGTATGCAGTTGTCAAACTTTAATTTTGACATCATATTCGTATACAGCGACCCCATAAATATAAAGTACCATGTCCTTATCAAAAACTAATTGGATTTAAAAAAACGCCCCCTAAAAACAATATATGGGTGGGATCTACCCATGTTGCACACCCCTGACGATGGTAAACTTTTTAGCGTCTTGTAGTACATATCAAATAATGCCGAAATACAAATTTTCAGCCACATATGTTTTATTTCCAGGTCGATGCCGATATTCGCCTTTGGGATCTGTACTAAAAAGGAATTTGTTCTGTTTATGTAGAATCCGGGCTCTCGTTATAAGGAATCAGGACAGGACATAAGTTGCAGCAGTTAGCTGGACCTGATGACGAGGAGGGAAGCTTAAATATTTCGGTCATTATTGCCACTTCACCGACAGCATTTAAAATAAAGTTAGAAGCCTCTACTACATTTGGATGCTTCTCGTTATTTTATAATAAGTCATCAAGTATGATCTGATATGGCCTTAAAGGCATTAACATTGAGAAAAAACTTATTGATCTCCATGGGACCACTATAAAAAAAAGTTAAAACTGATGGAATTTTTAAAATTCTTATATAACAACGAGACAAATAGGTCGAGTTTAATTGGGATGTTCGATAAACAATTTATTAAAAATGCTCCAATTGCTATTATTTAGAAATTACAACTGAAGTGAACAAACTTTTTAAACCTATAAAAGCACGACATGGCAGAAAAATCAATTTTTGATGTAAAACTTTATAATTAATTGTATATCAAAAGATTTGTTGTTACAGAATATAAAGAAAGATCTTCTGTGTCTCTGATCTTCTAGAACAAATTTCTCTACTTTAGGCATCAATTTAATTTCTAGAACAGTCTGCATTTTATTTCATTGTGCGAAAAATTTTCTACCTTGTTATAATAACTATTTAGAAAAAATTTTACACTTTGTTAAATTCTTAAATTTTAAGTGGAACGCTCCTTCCCAGTGTTCCAGTTTCCAGTAAATGCAATCTTCTTCGACTTCGATTACGCTTTGATTAAAATGTAATTGCTATACCTCCACGTCCACATTATTGCACATAGCTCAGCTGCGATTTCTGTGCTAATTTGTAGAAGCAGCTTATACGCGATTAGGAATAGTATTTGCGCTGTAATATCTTGAAATCTTGACAAACAATTTCAAATACAGGCGAATACCACAATAATAGTTTTCTCTAATATGTGCTCGTATTAAAATAGTAGTTAGGTAGGTATGTTACTCACAGAAGTCAGAAGTAATCCCAGAGTTCATGTTTAGTTTTACAACTGTTACGGTCTTTTAAAATTCAAAATATGCTTACTACCAAGGCCCGTCCAAAACTTTTTGGGGCTCAGGCACATTTCAATCTTAATGCTCCCCTTTTTTTACATAATTTACTAATTTATTGTTCATTTTGAATAGTTGATTTTCAAAGTGTAAGCATAAGCTTATGACAATAAAGGTGAACCCATTCCTAAACCTTCTGCTTGTATAAAAATAATTACAAAGGTCCTTACTGCCGATTCTTGTTTTTAATGTTATTAGACTTTTTAAAGCTGTATGTTCTACAGCTTCTTTAAATTTTGGGGCCCTGAGCAACTCCCTAGAGGACCGGTCCTGCTTACTATACCTGAATGGTTACATCATACACAACAAACTAATAACAATAGGTAATTTACTAATAATTCTTTTAACATAATTATGTTGTTATATCTATGCGAACAATATGAAAACCAATAACTCGTTACGAGTTATTAAAACTCTCATCAATTTGGAAAAGCTATTACGTATAGGTATAGGTACTTGATTAAATAATGGCTGTGAAACTATAAAATCAAACGCTTATAATAACAAATCGCAGATGACGCAATAGTAACATTATACCTTCTCAAAGCCATTATAGTGCTAATTAATAATTATATGAAGTCTAATACACCCAGGGCCGTATTTAATTAAACTGTCGCCTTAAGCCAGGTACTCACCAAAGTTCGAAACCAGTTCAGAAGCAATTTGTAGTTTTTAATAAAGTTATGAACAACGTTATACCGGTGTGTTGTGCACGTACAACCTATGCACAAACTCCGCGTTTGAGATTTCTTTCTAACAACACAGCGATCTGAACAAAGTTTATAATCGCATTTGGTGAAGGTAGAATGTTCTATTAACTACCTAGGTATGTATTTGGTTTGTAGAGTTGTAGTATATATTGAAACTAATTATTACAAATAGGAAATAAGTACAATGTTTAGTCAGTATCGATACTGCCTTTGGGCAATTTTCTAATACTCCTAATATATTATTCCTCTCTTCTATGATCAACAAACTACAAAATTAACAAATTGTGTAAGCACATGTTCTGTAACGACAAAAATTATAGATATGAAAATGTCAAAAATACCTCAAATACCATGAAACATTAGAAATTGTTTACGAAAATCCATGGTTATCCCTAATTTGAGGCATTTTTGACATTTTTATTTCTGCTGTTACAAAACAGTCAAAATTAATTTTGGTGGTTGACTTAAATGCAGAATTTTATGCCCTACAACTTTTATTTGAAGCTTTTTTTCCTAAAATAATTAGGAAATCAGCAAATTAAAAAAGTATGATCTTACACTGACAGCGAACAACTGCTGCTGTGGTCCACACAAATGTACCATTTTTGAAAGAGAATTTCATCTGTGATGGTCTTATGTTGGGTTTTTCTAAAGATAGTTATGTACTGACGAATAGATAACTATTCCCTAAGTGTTCAAAAACCGGTTTCAAACAATGAAAATAGTTCTGACTCAAAATGAAATGTAGAAAACTACATCCTTGTGAGTTAGCTCATTGTTGCAAAACGCTATCCAACTATAAATTATCGCATTATCGGCACGGCAAACTGCAATTAAGTAAATAGACCTGTTGTAAAAGTTTTAGAAATAGCCACAAATAAGCTCTTTTATTTATAAATCAGACAGTAAGAGTTGTCATTTAATGCGATTGAGAGGAAAATCAAAAATATTTTGTCCAAACCTTCGTCTTTGAATGTATCTAGTATTTGTTAAAAGACATTTTCTGTAATCTATATGTACTTTCAGCTGTTTTTCCAATAATCAGTTGTCTTATTACTGAATGAAATGCTGTTGAAATGCTCTGAAATTTTCAAATAAATTTTCTTTTTTTTAATGTACAAGAATTATGAAGGGGTCACTCTGAACCTTGCGGGGAAGCCCCCAAGTTTTTAGTTACGCCACTGGGCCCATAACAGAAAAATCGAGATGATTTTATTCAAACCCATCTCTTGAGGAAAAGCTAGTTGAGTACCGTACTACTGAACAAGAAAATCCGGTTGGTGACATCAGACACTCTGACTTTAGCGCTTAGAGCCCTTCAGGATAATTGTTAGAGAAGGAAAAACGTATGAAGGATAACAATATTTGTGCAGCCACTTTGTAAGTCTTTTATTCTTATACCGGGAGCCCTCGATCAAAGCGGGACATAGCCAGCACAGATTATAGATTTATATATTTAGAAATAGATGGCTGAGTCCCCACTCTAAATGGTAACCATGTTTTAGTTCTTACCATTATCGTTGTTGGCGCTGACAACAAATTTGGTGCTTGGGGTGCTTGTAATAATAATAATAATTTTTGCTAAATTTAACTCGTTATTTTTCGTAAGTGATCGTGTTATGACCACCTCTTCATTTTTTGAACTTCCTGTGAAAATTAAAATAAAATAACTGTTCATTTTATTGTAATATATTTATTAACTAGTTGCTACAAAAATTAACGTAACAACTTGGTTTAACATTATTTACTACATTTCTACAAATTGGTCATTGCTCAACTTTGTTTTAAATTGGCGTTTCCACAATCAACTAAGTATCAACTTAAACTTGCCTTCAATTAGGTTTTCATCCGATTTCTCTACGATGCCAATGTATTAACCAAGTTAAACCGTTTTGAAAATAGTAACTCTTCTTTTACACTCCTCGTCGAACACATCATTTATCATGCACTAAAATTGTGCATGATTATTATTAACTTATTATTAACTTCATGATTTGAACACCGTTTTTTATTCAAACTTTAAACTGTTCTTTTCAATTTAGATGCCATATCAATACATGGTTTCTGCTTTGGGGATCACTACTCAAACCACAGATTATAGATTTAATCTCAGTTATCTGTGATAGCCAGTCTACACAGGGAATTACATTAATTTGCAGTTTGCTGCTCACCAGCTTCATCTACAAGAACTGTAATGATATCTATTGAAAGAAAATTATTTTCTGAATCTGTTGATACTAAATACTTCTTAATTAATGACTTTTTTAACATTAAAGAAGTAATTTAAATATTTTCATAATTTGAAAAACTATGAACAGCCATGAATGTCAAATTAATACAATTATTTGAATTTGACATTTCATGGCCGTTCATAGTTTTTCAAATTATGAGAATATTTAAATTACTTCTTTTATGTTAAAAAAAAGTCCTTAATTAAGAAGTATTTGGTATAAACAGATTCAGAAAATAATTCTCTTTCAATAGATATCATTACAGTTCTTGTAGATGAAGCTGGTGAGCAACAAACTGCAAATGTAATTCCCTGTGTAAACTGGCTATGTTCCGCTTTGATTGTGGGCACTCGGTATAAATAATCGACAAAAAATAGGCTACTCTCTACAATGGCTCTTACAACGTGACAGTTTGGCTGAAGTTATAACGTCTTCATATCTAGTATGAAGAGTATGAGTTGTCTGGTCCAGACAACTCATACAGTATTTGGGTCTAAGTGCTATTGGTTTTAGGACGAAATGCATGTCATTCCCCAATGCTCTCTTAAACCATAGACGAAATAAATAGATATTTATTTCGTCTATGCTTAAACTAATGAAGTTCTCGAAGCATTGAATATAAATTTTCACTTAACATCCGCCAAAAAAAGCTAACTTAATACTCTTGAGGAAACATGCACTGAAAGTGGCGCCGGACAGTGATCTAGTCAAGAATTGTGGTTACGAACGAGCGCATTGATATAAAGGACGAAACCCGCAATCTTGGTCTTATTTGTAACACGAAGTTCCGTATAAAATGCGAAATCGATACTTGGAATAATTAAAATCTTTCAGAAGATCAATATAATTTTAGGTGTAGGTAGGTACAACAGTATACCTAGTTAAAATATGATTACATTGAAATTGAAAATAGAAAATACCTACAAAAAGATCTAAAGTGACAACTTTGTTTTATGTTATCACATCACACTTAAGGTATTGTAATTCTAGCATAGTAGTACTAACTATAATGCTAAGAGAGTACAAAACTTCAAGACCGAAGTTCATATATTAAATGAGAAAACGTGATGCTCCATCGTACAAATGAATAGAACTTAAGTGGTGTAATTGGAGTCGAGTAGGAGTAGGTATGCACTTAGATATGCAGTTTTAACAAGCTCACTTTTAGATTTAATACGCCAAATTTCTATTGTACCATTGTACTAAATTCAAAAATGCATTAATAATTCAATACAAATGCAGTCGATTAACTGGACACATTCAGAACTCTCCCATCCAATAAAGAATCGAGTTAAAAGAAATATTTAAAAAATATAGAAAAAATATAATTGCTCAAATTAAATGGAAAATTAATTGTAAAAAGAAAACAGTAAAACTCACTGTGATTTAAAAAGATTGAGATTGGTCTTTGAAAGAAATATAAAAGATTTAAATAAGTATAACTTTAAACTGAGCCATAATAGGTAATGTACCAAGGATAATCCAGAAAATAATCAACAGAAGTAAATATTTTTAAGTAAACATTTTGAATTATTTAAATAAAATTTAAGAAATTGAAGGCATGCGCCATCTCCTGGTAATGAAATGTAATTGAACAAATTTAATTAAAATTTGAAACGAAATTTGAAGAATTCGTGTCCTTCGTATCAGAAAGAATATTTAACATGTTTTTTGTCAATTAATTATTGTTAATGGCAACATAAATTAAGTCAAAATCGTACTCGATAACGTATTTTTAGATTTTAAACGAATAAAATTAAGTTCTTGATATTAACGTACACTTAAGAAAATAATTTTCCAACTGGTAACATCAGCCCCATAAGTTAAAATGAGAAGCAGGAATTTTTAAAAATGTGACTTCACATGTTAATTCTCCAAGTTCTCATATTTGATTGGTTTCCGCATAGTAAAAGTTCTAAAAACTACAGTAACATAAAAATGCATCATAGATGTGATATAGTTTATATTTTTCATGACCAGCATTTCTCAATTTCATTGAGATATTACAAAAGCGATTAATCGCACACACACGTCGACATTATAAGACGGAGGAGAATTAGAATGCATATTAGGGAAAGCTCTCCAGCTATTGCTTATTTTAACAAATAAATAAGCTGGGAAATTAACACTTCAAATCTGCACCTATTCTTGCCACCTTATAAAAGCCGACTTGCGATCAAGTCAAAAAATATTTTTATTCTATACAAGCTCGATTTAAAAACGCACAATGAAAATAAGCTGAAATATCAACAAATTATGTAACCACTATTATTTATTAGCTATTAATGAAAAACACAAACAAACTGATTATCTTGTTGACATCTATTAAATGCCATAATTTATTGATAAATTTTCTTTACAAACTTTTGCGTAAACTCTCATTATATAACATGGGTAAATAAGTAGTTCATAATCTCGCTATACAGGTAATGCGTACAAACATTATGGATAAATAATTTCAATTAAAACCAAATAATCAAGTCAAACAAAACAATTCTTAATATAAAAAGAAACAGTCAAAGATTAATAAAATAAATTATAATTTTTATTAAAAATTAGTTTACATTTTGTTACGTAAGAAAAATTTTACTATCGCTCAAAAAGTGATCAGTTCGTGCATAGTAATTTGTTGTTAATTAGTTTTAGAAAAATAGCCAAAGAATTTTATCTCGAATTTAGTAATAAAATTGTTAAATAAAATGTAGGACACATACAAATGATCGTTTATAAAGTTAAAAAGAAAAAAATTTAAATAAACAAATCTATAATTATTATTGAAATTTTAGCAAACTTACAATAAATATTATTTTAACTATTTGCACTGATGATTTTTAAAAAAGTATCGAATTTACAAACACGTAAAGTACAATTGATTTTGATTTATAAATAATATTAAAAATTATTGCATCGATAAAACCAATGCAAATTACATTTTTTAACAAATTAGCGTTGAAACTGCTAAAAAATACATTTAACCTTGTAAAACACGTAAACCATAAGTTTATTTAGAACAATTCTAACTTAAATTTGCAAAATTTAGGTCTCAATTTCCAAAATATCATAACTCGCATAAATTATTTTTTAAAAATAAAAATTCAACTGACATTTTAATAAATTCAACAAATTTAATAAATTAGAATGTACAAGGTGTAATATACTATGTGGTTTAATAAATAATAGTTGGTGTGTAGAAGAATTAGTACAATTTAAATAAAAGAATAGCTTTTTCATTTAAAAGCTACTTACAAGGTCTATTATAACAGTCATTTTCTTATCTCATATCAGTCTTTGGCAAGGATAAAATGTATAATCTCAACTTAAAATATATATGTTCAAATACAGCTTCAACATTTCCTTGAACTACTAAATAGTTAATTTAGGAATAATATTGACATTGTGCCAATATTAAAACACAAGAAAAAATAAGTAAACAGTTTTATCACAAGTACAAATTCTATAACTTGCACATACTACATAAATTTTTTTATTTGTAAAAATAAAATCTATGCAAAATTAATTGTTATTCGGAGACTGACAGAGAGACAAAACCATATCGTCGTACTTCGATATTTCGGCTTCAAACGTTTGTAACTGCTGCGTTAGATCAGGAACTTGTTGATTAAACGTCGGGATGTCACGAAACGTTTGTAACGATGGCGCCTTTTCCCACTCTTTGGGCGACATTCCCAAACTAGTATCGTTTCTATTTTTTGCAAATGGCATTTTCTGAAAACAAACAAAATATTAATTTGGTCGAATTACAAGAACAATGATAATTAGCACCACAACAAATCCAACAATAATCAATTAATTTCGATATGTTTCAATTTCAACCAAACCCTTTTAGTGAGTAGTTAGCAAAGGTAATTAAATCTTATTCGAAGCAAGCGTACAACCAACAACAAGGTCCTATTTACAGCTAAACTTATTTTTGATTTCAACTGAAGATATTTTGGCACGATCCTAGACCAAATAAACAATTTTTTTCAATAACGATAACAATATTAATATTATTAAGTGTGGTAACTGATAATTTTTAAACAATTTTCTATTTGAACGTAGTTTTTATTAAGCAATTGTTATTAAAACAAAGCTAGAAAATGATAAAGTAGTAATAATTAGTATACTATAAATAAAATAATTTTTGACGAAGGCCAAGGCTATGTCAAAATAACTAATTGTTGATAATACAATTAAGATATTTCACACGAAAATACTTTATGACTTTAGCAAACACGTCAGTTTTATCATCTTGTATGTTTTATGTAAGGCAAAATATTTAAGTGAAGTAATAAAAATAATAAAATTATCCCTACGTAGTACTAAAAATGTAATGGACAACAGGGAGGCCACCTGGGTTATACAATAAAATTATAAATATTTGCAGAAAATTTTGGCAAGGTATAAAAATTTTATTTCAAACAATTTCTTTTTAAAATAGATTTACTTTCAAGTCAACGACTGTATAAAATGAAAAACAAATTACCACCGAGGTGAGGAAAGTATGTCAATTAATTTGATTAAAAAATTTCAAGTTATAAAATGTTTGCCCTCGGCAATTTCAGGAAGATATTTGTATTTGAGCACATTAATTTTAATCTTAAGAGAAAATTGCTTAAAATACAGGATGTTCAGATTAGCGCAAGGTCTTCGATAGCTCTTACCAAAAAAATATATTAAAAATTTAAAATTTTGTTTATGACGTTCATATCCATTAATAATACAGTCAAATTAAACACAATTATGGTGTAACCTCGGAAAAATTTCCAGAAAGCTGGATTTTTGTACGAACCTTGAATGTTTCAAAAGTCCCCATTGATCTGAACCCTGCTAAAAATTTTATAGAGGGGTGAAGGTAAGAAAATACCCATATCTCGTAAAATATAATTTTTTTGCCAAAACTAGCTATTATAAAATTTGTAGCTAACAAAATTTCCTATAAGAAAAGGTCATTACTATCAGTCAGTGTGACGTTTGCTGCACAAAATAATCCTTAAAAATTTGGTAATAACCGATAGTTTATGAGATATTTCAGAAAAACTGCATTTTCTTATCTTCCTCCGCCTATAAAATTTGTAGCAGGGGTCGGATTGATGGGGACTTTTGAGAGATTGTTTAGAACAACAATATTAACCCATCATCGCACTATACAGGGTGGTTGGTTTCTCACTGTCCAGCTAATATCTCCTGAAATATTGAAGATACAAAAGAAAGTTAAATTAGAAACTTTTCAAACAACACCTGGTCTACAAAATAGTGGGAATAATTTTCTTCCATAGCCTACTTATTTTCTGGAAAAATATGTAACTTTGTATTTTTAAATAGAACACCCTGTATATTTTTCCAGAATCATATTCTAAATCAATTTTTCTTTACAACGGTATGTCACAAGTGCCATTTTGTTTTCTAACTATGCCCAATATTTCAAAAAATAACAATAGGAGTGTTGCAGAAAAATTCTCAAAGAGGGTCTAAAAATGTTAAGTTCCATGGTGGACAATTTGAACAATCATTACAATACATTACGTATTAAATTTTATTCCGAAATTTATTTGTTATCAAAGTAATGTTAATCAAGAGTCACAGCAACGCTCATATTGTTGTATTTTTTTGAATATTGGGCTTTTTGCCCATTTGGGCAAATTGGAATTATTAGAAAAGAAAATGGTACTTGTGATACACCGTTGTAAAGAGAAATTTATTTAGAATGTGATTCTGTAAAAATATACAGGATGTTCTATTTAAAAAAACAAAGTTACATATTTTTCCGGAAAATAAGTAGACTATGGAAAAAAAAATTTGCGCCATTTTGTAGACTAGGTGTTGTTTGAAAAGTTTCTAATTTAACTTTTTTTCGTGTCTTCAATATTTAAGGAGATATTAGCTGGACAATGAAACGCCAACAGCTCTGTATACACGGTTAGTTAGAAGTATGGAAACGGTGATTTATTCTCGTTAATATTAATTTTAGGAATTAATGTTTAATAGAAAAGTTTGTTATAAAATTTTGATCTACATTTGAGAATATTTGAAAATCTTTTTTTTCAATTGTTTTTGAGATACGCCTATCCGCAAAATTTTTTTAAATGGTAACGTATTAATTTTATGCTACCATTCGATAGAGCATTTTTATCTCTTTACAATAGTTTTAAAAAAAAAATTTTATTTATTTTTGTAACACTTTTTCGACAAAATGCCGGTTAAAGTATTTTCGAATAGTAGGTACTTATATCTAAGATAAACAAAAGCGGAGCGATAAACAAACTCGAGCGAGTTAACTGTCATTGGTTATTGTTTAGTTTACTAGTAGAAGTTTGTTTATCGCTCCGCTTTTGTTTCGCTTAGTCGAAAAAGTACTAAAAAAATAAAATAAAAACTTCTAACTAACCCTGTATATAACGCTTGCAGAATAGTTTCTTATCACCTGTTGTTTCTAAGTGGGTGAACACTTTTGATTAAAAAACAAAGCAATTGACCTTGTCAAGGATGTAACACTAAAATTATCAAAATCGTTTAGACTGTCAATTGTGTTAAATAAAACGGCTTTTAAGTTTATTAAAAATTAAATATTAATTCCGGTATTGGTGGGTTAAGGTTCATCCAAAAATTCAGATTTCTGGGATTTTTTCCGAGGTCAAATTATTACACTATAAGTTCAATAATGACTAAAAACATACAATAGAAATGATACTGAAATGATTCCTATTTAAAAAAAATATGTTTTGATGTCTCACCCTTTAAGGTATCACTTTGTATATTTCAAACTAATTTTAAATAATGGATTTCTTTTTTAATTTTTAATTCATTTCTTTTTCTATAGCAGCTATGGACGTCACTGGATAACTTGTATTTTTGAGGGATTTTTTCAAGGCGTCACTAAGGTTGTCTAAATCTAAAAAAATCTGAGAAGAATATCAACATAAACAAAGAAAGGAAAAGCAAAAAATTTTAATATATGAGCCAGGGCCAAATTGATTTTCGTATTTTTCAACTGATTCAAATATTCAACATAATATTAAAATTTTTGCATTATTTTATTCTTTATAAAAAACTTCATTAGAATTTTAAATTTTAACATCCTTTCATCGATTTCAATTATAATTTCAAGGGTCAGATTTTTCATTTTTGAACTTAATGAAATGTAAGAATAGCTTTATGGAAATTACCCATCTACATGAAATGCATCGAATCGATTAATTCGCATGTAATCGACGTACAATTTTGTTATTTTTGATTCCCCACAGTCATTAATTTAACATTTTACAACCAAATCAAATTATATTAATATTTAATACAATTGTTGTTGGGCATCAATTGTAACAAATTTTTAAGTGCATCGATTGTAAAAAAAATGAATCTAATCGGGTCATGCAATGAGTAAGTTTCATTGTCAAAAAATAACAATAAAAAAAGTATTAAGAAACAATACGTGTTTGTTAAAATTTGTTATCGATTAATAGTACAAACAGGGTTTGCTTTTCACTCGAGTAACACTTTAAAAAAATAGTATACCAAAGTTCAAACTAAAACTTATACAACAACAATAATTCTGATAATAATTAACTGATGATTCTAATTTTAAGCTAATAATTTTGCAACAGCTATTTCTTATCCTAATTTACAATTTAACTTGATTTGCATAAACATTATTCAGTTAACATTGCATCTGAGAATGAATTTTGAGTTCAAACATCTGAGTTGGTTGTACTTCGTGTTTAAAAATACTAGATTCAAATTTTTCATGTTGAAGAACTTATACAGCACACCGCAAATGAACACCAATGAAAGCGATAAATAATCCCTGATCTCACATAACCACTAATCTTAAAAATTTAAAATTTAATGTTAAAGCAAACACAGAAAGCAACACAAGAAGGTTAATGCAAAAAAATAAATTACCAAGTCTACCATAATGAAGTCATCAGCAGTCGATATCATAGTTATGTTCGCAGATTGAGATTCTGGAGTCGAGTTTCCATTTCGATCCTCTAATTTAACACCGTTGTGATTACACGTCGACTTATCTTCTTCGTCGACATTGGTGTTTTCTTTATGATCGGAATTACTATTAGCAAATGGAGCGGGTAGTAATATTTCGGGTTCAGGTTCGATTTCTTTCGCTACGGCAAAAGCTCCAACTTTCATACCTTTACCCAATTCGAAATCACTGAAAAATTAATTAGTATTATAATGTTTATTTTTAAAGATTTATCTTAACATAAATCACTTAAAAAGTTAGTTATGCACTTTAAGTACTAGGTTCTGCAAGGTCAAAATGTTAATGAAATAATAATTACTGTAATTGAAAATTAAATTAATAATTTGTAACTATAAACAATTATCCGATAAATAACAACAAAGTACTCAAAAACACCTTTTACGATAAGAGTAATAATCAATTTTTAAAGCATCTATTATTTTTTAATAGGAAAGCAACTACAGATTATAAAATGCAAATCGAATAATCAAGAGCATAACTCTTTAACCTTTAAAATTTCCATAAATTATTACTTAAACAAATAAAACGTTTTAAATATAACAAAAAATTTATTATAGCAGAGTTTAATAGCTCTCATCTTGGCAAGAAGCCATCAGACACGCACAAACAGCATAATTTAAATTACAAAAAAAAAACAACGGATGTGGCCATACGAGGAACTTTTTCCGTCCGTCAAATCTTGTAATTTTGTATTAAATTACACGATGTTAAAAAAAAAACTTTTAAAAATTGCTTCCGTCAAGGATTGAACCTGGGACTTCTGTGTGTAAGCAGAATTTTTAGGTAGGTAATACTGTTTCAAAAATATCATTTTTTTATAATTTTGGCTTAAATTGAAGTTCAAAATATACATTATTTTATATCGTCAGAAAGCTAATTTTACGAGCTTTGAAAATATTGAAAAATATACAGGGTGTTCTATTTAAACTAAGAAAGTTGATTCCATTTCCGGTTAAACCGGAAGTTAAAATATAAAGTGTTTGGTATCATGTAATAGCTAATTTAAAGAGCTTTTACAATTACAAAAAAAATATACAGGGTGTTCTAATAATTTTAATATTTGTGTAATTACCGGTTTAACCGGAAGCGTTTTGTTTACCGAAAATAGTGTCAAATAATAGATATTCATGGGATTGATAAACATACCCATTTTCAAGTTTTCATTTTTATTACAAAAAAAATTAAGAGATTTTTGAAGTTTTGACATTCAAAAAATCATTACTCCAAAAGGGCTCGTACGATTTTGATAAAAATTTATATTTCGATAGAGAATTAGGTTGCCTGTAACATATCCAAAAAAGAAAAAATATGGCAGAGGAAATTTCGAGAAAATCCATTTCAAAATTTTGACCTACTTTGGCCCTTTAAAGGTAGGCAATTTTAAAACGATTTTGAAAATTGACTAGGTTAGGACGAAAGCCCTATATTTTGACTCTACAATGCCCTTTTTAAATTTTTATAATAGTAATTACCGGCCAAGTATATAAGGGAAATACCACAAAATGGGATAATCGTTTTATTGGCCGCCATTTTGAATTAAAAAATTTGAAATTTTATTTTTCAATTGGGGCTCACATGTACTATCTTATAGCCAAGTAAAAATTAATTTCGCCTAAATTTGCAAATATGCGCCCAAAATAACCACCTTATTTTTAGACACCCTGTATAGATTTCTTATAAAAGCTATTTTTGCCGATGAAATAATTTTAAAATGGTTAAAATCAAATTGGAGGACATACATCCAGACATTTTGGTTCAAAAAATCGAAATTTTGTTTTTGCATTTTTGTAGTCGGGCATTCTCGACTCAAAACCCCATCAAATAACTATTTCTAGGATTGGAAAAAGTTAATAGATTTAATTACAATCGTCTTCTTGATGAGATCCTTCATAATTAGCAAAGTCATTTTACACAATTAGATCTCATCAGCGCATTTTCCTGGAGATCATCATCTAGGTGCATTTACTCGATATTTTCTTGCGTTAAATTTAATTTGTTGTGCTTGGAAGGGCACGTAAAGCCACCTGTTCCGGTTGCTAACGACCTTGTTTAATACACATCTTCTTATGTTAGATTAAACCGAGGGTAAGACTAATCTGTAGCCCCCGCTAGCCCCTATATTAAAGTGAAGTAGAAGAAACTTAATTCAAAAATTAATTTTGTCTCATTATTCAAACTACTAAAACTATTAACATTATATTTAAATTTCTTCGAGAGCTTAGTCTAATTAATTTATTTAAATTCAAACAAATAGAATTTCAAGGAACAAAAAAACAATTCAAGATAAATTTACATCGAACACTGCTTTAAAACTAAATTTTAGTCATTGAGAAGCTATTGAAAAGTTCCTAGCGTTTATTAATTCAATAGATGCAAATGATTTTATAAGTGAGCTTTTAAACAACTAGAGTGACCTGGGTCATAAGTACACATATGCAATAAGTTTAATTTCTATAACACTTATTTCAAAGAACGTTAAAATATAAGTCGATGTGGCTTTATAAAATTAAAATACATACCGATAATCAAAAGGGGAAAATTGTTTGATGTAAACCATTTTCAGAAAAAAAACACAAGTACTAAGCAATGAAAAGTAAATTATAAATTGTGAGGTGAAAAACGTTATTTTAAATTACAATGTATAGTCGATGGTTATCAAAGCTTAATTTTTCAGATCTTATCAGCACATTGACGCCATTACCCCTTAAAAATATGAAATTATATGGACAACAAGTTATAAATTGACTCGCGTTTAAAAATAGATCCAATTTGTATTTACATATTTACAATGAACTAACCTAATACGTAACTTATTTAATGAGCATAATTTCGCTCATTTAGGGTCAAAGTAAAAAACTTTGTTTACGTTAGTTTCATAATAGCATGGGAAAAACCTTTTTTTTTGCAGCGGCACCAGAGTGTGATTTAATGAAAACAAAACTTCAATAACAACTAAGGAAGAATCGAGAAGAATATTTTAAATTCTTCATCAGTAATTACATAATGAATCAGCATTTATCAATGGTTACAATTTTTTTATCAGAGATGAGCTATTAATTTATCAATAACGGCAGGTTCTTTAACGTATTGAATAATTAATAATAAATTATTAAAATTATTATTGAATAATTAAAGCCAGTAAACTAATATAGTTTCAAGAAGGCTTTCGAGTGATTATACAGTTACACAGTTTAAATTCAAAGGAAGTGTTTAACTGTATGCCTGGGCAAACAGACCCAGTCAATCAATGACCCAATCATTTTACTTCGATTTTACTTGAGAAATCAGGAATTAAGGCCATCACTGGTCTACTATCTGGGCAGTTTCTAATACCACATTAAAATCTTCAAAAATCTAAAATTAGATGATTATACTAGAGACCATCTACATCTTATAGGTAATTGCAAAGATTTATTAAAGGTTGCAGTCGTGATAGGCTACCCAATGCAACACCCCACTGTACATACAATCTAATCTAGAAGTAATTGTTTCGTTGGACCTTTAAACCGATATATCTGGTGTTATCTTAAATTTTTTTTAGTTGAATTTGAATCTAATCATGACACATAATAATTATACGATTATACCTATTTAACTATATTTTTATCAAAACTGTAGAATAAAACTAATACACCGAGATTTATGAATATACAGTTGTGCAATGCACTACAGGGCGTTTTATAACAAACCTGTCAAGAACGTCCACACATTTGAGTAAGTAGACTCAATAAATGAAAATACCTACAACAGTACAATTTATAAATACTGGTGATAGCTAAATAGACAACTCAAATTACAAAATTAGTACAGTGTCAAAAATTCATATTCCAACACAAGCATCCCTCTTATTACAAGAAATAGAACACAAGCTTAAATTAATTTCGTGCTGATTATTAATCCATCAAAGAACTTGAAATTTCTAACAAGGCTTGACTAAAATATGAGAAAAAAATTCTTCGTAACGTATTCTAAAATTTATAAATCTGTACATAACAGAAAGCAACTTCTTTTTTACAAAGTTCCACATGTTATCCACGATTGTAACTGAATTCGTTTTTGTTTTATGTCCAACATCGCTCTCGTATCTATTATAATATCTCCATACGGGAACACAAATTTCGGCCATAGTGAATAAAATATGTGTTAGCTTTTTATTGTAAGTAAAAGGCAGTAAAAGGTTATCAAATGCTAACTCAAGGTAACGACCTAACCACATATTTCTCAAATTCGCCTTGACAAGTGTCCTGACATTTCAATTTTACTACAAATTTCAACACAAATAAGCATAATAAGGGTTGATTAATTTCATCACTACAAAAGACATCACATAAATTAAAATAGCTCCTTAAATCTAGTTAGACTTTATACTAAAAATAGCAATACTCACACTTTAGTAGTTTGATCTTTATTCGAGTCACAGTTTGTTGTAAAATGATCACTTTTGAGCATAATTGAATTGTTTTTATCCCTTGTAGGGGTAATTGTCATTTTAGTACGATACTGTAATGTTATATGAACCGTACCAACAGGTGTACACAACTGTCCTATTCTTAAAGTTTTGTAACCTTCACCGAGAGCGTGCAACTGAGGCTGCCCGATATAAATGCGATATAATATTATATACGAATCTGACGATTGTCTTCTCGACATTTTATACGCCGGAGTCACTCTTGTCACAGACACTAAAGATTTTAACAAAACTCCCATACGATTATAAACTGTTTGTGTAAAAGGATGAACGGCGTATTCGGTACGCTGATCGTGTAACATACCAAGGCACCACGATTCTAACATCATCTCGTCACCTTCTACCGTACGTAAGGAAATTTCAACACACAATGGTCCTTTCACAACGTCTTTTTTAAGAAGTCTTTGTGTTTCTTCGAGAACTTCTGGTAACTTTGGAACAGCAACATTAAACTAAAAAACAAAAATTTTAACAGACGATTCCACAAATTTTACATTCAAATTACTTCTTTACTTACTCCATAAACGTCACTATCAGACTTATTGCATTCTGTAGTGGTTTTATGGCCCAGTCTGGAATCTATAATAACTTGAGCAGATTTTAAAAATAAAAATCGAGTAAACCTGTCCATATCAGTTATTTCTTGAGAAGTGAGCTTCATTGTAACTGAATTTTTAACACAAAACACTTAAAAACTCTGAATTTCAAAATCAAAGAACAAAATAAACGTTTTCATAAAACCCATATTCTTTTTGAACTTTAACAGCATTACGAAATACACGAAAAACCAGGATATCAAATGTACGATTCGATCTGAAAGTAAACACCGAATTGAGGGGCTACGTGTGGTAGATGTGACTTGGGTAACGTAACGTGTCCTATACGTCATTGGGTGATCGTCACAAACACTTTTAGGGGCGTGGAAATTTAGTTACAAATTAAATTAGCACAAGGTTCATTTGAGCGAAACCTTTAAATTTAAATTTTGACAAAAAAATTTGTTTTAAAATTTAGAAAAATTTAAACATTTATTTTATGAAACCGTATAAGTTTAAAAAAACTACACGTCTGCTAAGGAATTTGAACTGCAAAACGAGAAAAAAGAATGCAAGGACAAATTGCGACTGTGGCGCCACTGTAGAATTTCTTCTAACCATTCCAACTAACGTCCACCATTTTGTTTATTATTAAATTGACAGAAGCTTCAAGAAGTTGGGCGTCATTTTAGAAATTTGTGTAAACCAAATATTATAATTTAGTTGTTTAAGAATAATTTATCATTACATATTTTAATTATTTGAAAGTCAAAAACGAAGATTAATTTCTAGTGATTGAGGTAAGTAATAATTCGATAAATACGATAGCTTACGCAAGACAGCAACGCTACATAGTTACAAATTATAATTTTTAACGTTTTGGTTCAATAATTTACGTTTAATTTATTACTTATTATTTTTAAATTATTAACTTTTGTTATAAAGTTATTTACGTTTGCTAATTAAAAGGTAAAATTCTAAATTGTAGGCCACATAAAAGAAAGCGTTGCTCGTGTGACAAGCGGGAAATTTAAATGTTGAATGTACCAAGTGTATCTTATCAGTTATCACAATTCTGATTTTTATGGATTAAGTCAGGGGTTCCCAAAGTGTGCGCCGCGGCGCCCTGGTGCGCCGTAGAAAGTAAAGAGGGGCGCCGTGAGTCGATCCTCTATCATTATCCTACCTACGTTACCTATAAAGCAACAATTTCTATTTTGAGCGCTCGCATCTTTAAAAAGAACTTTAAAGTACCTACGCGCTTGAAAACCGTTGATACCGTACCCCTCCCACGAAACACCTATCGAAGCTCACAGAATGGTTTTCGAAGTACTTTGCAGATGATGATGTCGAAAAATTTACGTGGATCCACGATCCTTTCCGTGCACAAGCTCCACCAGGATTCACAACACAAGAGCAAGAGAGTCTGATTGAACTCTCTTGCGACAACAGCCTCAAAACTAGATTCACCAGTTCCGATTTGGTGGAGTTTTGGTTATCGATTCAAAATAAATATCCAAATTTAACTTCGAAAGCTTTAAAAAATTTTATTCCGTTTGCCACATCATATTTATGTGAAGTTGGATTTTCAGCTGTAGCTGTAATCAAGAATAAATATCGCTCAAAGATCAATGTAGAGCAAAAATAAGAGTAGCAGAGTAGTCTCAAAACTCAATTTCATATTGTGGATGTTTTAATTTTTGTGCCTATCTACCTAACTACTATTATTGTAGGTACCTATTTCTTTCGACTATTAGTCACTTACATCTATTCCAAATAGCTCACTAAAGTAGGGCGCCGTGACAAAATACTAAACTTGTAAATGCGCCGCGGGGTGAAAAAGATTGGGAACCCCTGGATTAAGTGTTGAAATTAGCAAAATTAAAGTTGAGGCACTTGTTTTAGAATTCTACAACAGTATGCATCACGTTACTATCAACTTGTAATGAATTCTACCAAAGATTTAAAGCAATTTACAGCGTGGAATTTCTAAACAACGACTTGAAATTATGCAGTGAAAATATAAAAGTTCTCACGAAGGTTTTTAAATTAACCAAAATTTTAGTTTGTTATGGTATCGATGAGCAAAATTTAATTTTACCCATCTATTAAAAGACGGTTTACTTTCTTCGCAGTTACATTTTAACGTTTTATGTTTAACTTTTTCCAATCCAAGAAAAAGTTGTTATAATCGGGGAAAAATAATAATAACATTTTTTTTTGCATTTCTCGACGTTTTGAGTCCCCCCCCCCCATTATTGCAAAAATGCAAAAAAAAAATTTCAATTTTTTGAACTAAAATGTCTGTATGGATGCCCCCCCCCCCCCAGAGCAAAAAATACTGAACCGATTTTGATAAAATTTTAACCACTTTAAAATTATTTTATCGGCAAAAATAGCTTTAATAAGAAATATATACCTACAGGGTGTCCAAAAATAATGTAGTTATTTTGGGCGCATATTTGCAAATTTGGGCCAAATTCATTTCTACTTGGCTGTAAGATAGTACATGTGAGCCCCAATTGAAAAAAAAAATTTCAAATTATTTTATTCAAAATGGCGGCCAATAGAACGATTGTCCCATTTTGTAGTTTTTCCCTTATAACTTGGCCAGTAATTATTTTTATAAAAATTTCAAAACGGCACTGTACAGCGAAAATATAGGGCTTTCATCCTAAACAAGTCGATTTTCAAAATTGGCTATCTTTAAGGGGACAAAGTAGGTCAAAATTTTAAAATGGATTTTCTCAAAATTCCCTCTGCCATATTTTTTATTTTTTTTATGTGTCAGAAAACGTAATTCTCTATCAAAATATAAATTTTTATCAAAATCGCTCGAGCCGTTTTGGAGTAATGATTTTTTGAATGTTAAACCTTCTAAAATCTCTAACTTCCTTTGTATTAAAAGTGAAAACTTGAAAATGGATATATTAATCAATCTCATGATTATCTATTATCTGACACTCTTTTCTGTTACAAAACGCTTCCGATTCAACCGGAAATTACAAAATTATCAAAAATTTTAGGAACATTCTGGGTATTTTTAAATATTTTTAAAGCTCGTAAAATTAGCTATTACACGACACCAAACACTTGATATTTCGATTTCCGATTTGGCATCAATTTCTTAATTTAAATAGAACACCCTGTATATTTTTGACTATGATCGTTGATGGTAATAGACAGTTTTGTTATATATAATTGCAATACGATGAAGGAGATTGCTGCTGAGAGTTCATTAAAGTTATTATTCGCTTCGAAAGACTTATTTCGTTTAGATCAGCAGTTCTCAACCTGTGGTAAGAGCTTCTCAAGATGGTACGCAAGCCCCAAACAAGGAACTTGTTTCAATCATGCAGCACCACTTTCACATGATTATATATTTTTACTATTTTATCATTCTAAAACTTAACTGTATCATGGTTATATCCCTATTTCACGACTGGTTCGTAGTGCAGACGAGTGGTACGTGAAAAAAAAAGTTTGAGAACTGCTGGTTTAGATCAATATTTGTGGGTTGATTAGGTATAATAAATAATAATTCCTGCAGACGTAAATTTAATTATCCTCCGTATAAGGTTTTATTGAGCTAAATTTTCTTGTGAGGTACTACTACAACAGGTCAGTAGTCTGAAGTGCAGAATGTGTTGGCTTGGTAACTAATTGTAAGCTGTGTCAATCAATACCTAAAACTGTATTGCACAAAGTACATCGTACCTAATTACAAAATAAGCCATAGTCATTATAATAGTACATAGTTCAAATATTTTATTTTATGAATGAAAGTTATGCTTTGGGAATAATTTTGTAAAGCATGATAACTAACAGGCTCGTTTTATTGTTTAATTCAAAACTGGAAGGGTCGTAATTATTAAAAACTTAATTGGTTTAAAAATAACGTTTAAAGGTATTCAAATTTCTAAAATACTTACATAAAATAGAACATTAAATAAAATGTTTATTCATTGATTTTATAGGTATGTAATTAAAAAACATGATGTAACTACAGTAGAACCCCGTTATAAAGTACCCCTTTATAACGTGTTTCTGGATATAACGGACTAAATCTTTGGTCCCATTTTAATATTTTGTTTATTTATTGTGTTTTTATAACGAACTTCCGGTTATAACGTACCAAATTTTTCGACCCCTGATGGTACTTTATAACGGGGTTCTACTGTATTAAATATAGTGAATTACAATAATTTATGAGTTTCTAATCGCCAAAAATTATTGTGAAGCTAATTATAATTTAGAACGTTTTTAATATCATTAAAAAAAAATTTAGTAACCCCACAGGAAGTTGCTGGGGTTGTATTTAACGTTCGACATAAATAGCTGAAAGTGGGGCACATTTAGACATCTTCCAATAGTAATTTTTTTCTAATTTTTAGATATTAAAACTGATGGCTGCACTGATTGATAATTATGCATAATTGCCTTTCATCCCTGCTATCGAAAATTGGCATTATACATTACACAACCACAACTTAACAAAAGATTGATTTTTCTTCAGGTATGCGTTTGTCCAATTGTGCTCGATTATGAGGTAGATTAGATTTAAACTGGGGTAAAGTATAGTTGGACAAATGCATAATCACTTTATTTCTACTTTAGTGTGTAGAAATTTACTAAATAGCTATTGATGGTTATTATAAAAGACGACCACCTTTTGAAAAATAGTGGCCTAAAGGGAAAAATCATTCGCAATTCTTGAAATATTTCTTCGTCTATTTCTTTAGCAATTTTATATTTTATTTGGACAAGCTGCGCACTTTTGGACTAATTCGAATCTGCCCTGTCTGATTTGTAATGTACTCCATATGCGAAAAATAAATTTATAATACCTCCCTAAAAGATTTTTAGCATCTCAAAGAACACAACAAAGCAACACAGAGTATTTTCTGAGTAAAACACTTAATATTGTGTCATAAGCAATAAATCGATTGTTAAAAGCTCATGAATAGAAAGTGTGTAAGCTTACATTTCTGTTTAAATAATTTCTCCGATTATGTATTTTGAAATTTGGGGTGGCTCCATAAGCCAAATTGAACCTACTGCGTAATGTCGTTAGGTACACCAGCGCTTTTTCGAGTGCACTTGACAAGTGACCATCCAAGTAATAATTTTCGTTGCACACTTGGCTGTGCTTCGTAGGGCTCGTTAAGCCGTCGGTCTAGGCTATTATTATGTAATTAGGTCTGTGCGCTAGTCTAATTTACAATAAAAAAAAATTGTCCAAATGTGTCCCACTTGATTAGAATACTAACATCAAAATGTTTTAAATAAGTAGGTATAGGTATTTTCTACACGTACACCTCACCTTCGTCAAAAATAATAATTACTCACGAAAATCAATAACTTAATAAACTTGTAAATTTATCACAACAAAGTTTAGATTGGCCCATTTTAAAGAAAATTCTGAATTAAGCAACTTGAACTTGTGGTAGCTTTGCCTTTGACAAGAACTCAGTGTCTAAACTTCTAATTATCGAAGAATGCCCAAAATCTCCAAATAAATTATTGGAAAAACGTATGCATTTACAGTCCAAAATTAAACTTTACACATTGTATAAATTATATGGAATGATCAACGTTCGAGATATCGAATCGAGAAGGGTAAGAAAGGATATAACCTGAACACTACACAAAGATAGTACAGAAATAGCATTGTCGACACCTTGAGATTTTCTCTTGTTCTGAGTACGATTTTATTGATTAAGTAGAACATTGTAATTTTAAAGCAATTTGTAGTGTTTTAATTAAAAGCACATTAATAATTCCCAAGTGGGTATAAAAGGTAGGTATCCACCGTCCTACTGTCTATTATACAAGATGAACTGTAAAAATATAGAAGGTGCGTTTCATTACAATTATTGGGCGTGCACCTTTTTTAGTAAAGGCGGATAAAAAATATAACTTTTACGTCTTGTAGTTTACAACTTCTAAAAATAGAGTGCTCTCTATGTAGGTAGATAGATTAATGGCTAGGTCCTCGATGATAGCCTATATGTACTAATTTTGTTTACGTCACTTATAGAAACTCGGGTAAAAGAGTGTATAGTCTCCCGGAAAATAAACATTCAGCCTAGAAAAGATTGATGCTAAAACGTCAATCCAAAAGCGAACTTTTTGGAATCTCCTACAAATATTGGGTAGGTACTGATGCGCCTCGCTTATACATGTACATTTCATCAGCTTATTATTTCTCAAAAACATACATCATCTACCCTTGAAGGAGAAGTCTAACTTGGTTGTATTAAGAATTTCATTTGTTATTAAGCACATACACTAAAATATAAATTGCATGAATTTCTAAGAATTAGAGCATTATAAGAATAATACTTGACGAAAATAGGTTTTAATAGGAAGGAAAGACTTATTTTTACGGTGGACTTACTAATACTATATCATGTCACTACCTCTTACAGAATTTATCTACTTGGTAGATTAGGGGTTGAAGAAAGTAACAATTTATTACTTTCACTGCAAAAGTGAACTATAGAAAGCGCCGTTTTTCTCGTTAGCATCTGGATAAATTGAAAATACATCTGTTCGTGTGTGGTGTAAGAATAACGTAGAAAAGAGCTAAACCCTTGACCCTACGAACCAAGTTGGTAATTTTCAAAATCTGAAATACTTACCAATAAATTTAGTCAAATTTAAGCACAAGGCCGATCTGTAAAAAGTAATTAATATTGAAGAACTTATAAACAAGTTACCTTTTTCCAATAAGTTAATTTGTCTAAAAATGGTCTTGTCTTTAAGTATGGTAAATAAAATGCAATAGAAACAAATAAACTGGGACCTGAACAAGTTTTCCTGACTTTTTTATTTTAAGAAACGTTTTCTTTATTGGATTTGGATGTTTCATCTTTATTAAAGCCGAACACTTGAGTTTCTCATCGTACGTGATCTTAATCCACTGGACTAGTCAAAAGGCATTCTCTTGCTAAATTTAATATGATCGAACTTTATAAAACAAGATAGAAAAATTTCATATACCTACCAAGTTGCTTTTGATGAAGCCAAAAAAATTTTTTTTGTTTACTGATATAATTAATTAAATTTTACGTATTTAAAAAAAAGGTGAGAGTGATAAAGGTTTTTGTAGAAAATAATGAAGTTTGAACAATACCGTATATTCCTGACCTTATAGGTTTTAATTTCTTAGTATATTTAGAGGATCGTCAGGTACCCATCACATGGCGTCACATTCTAAATTATTAGAATAGAATATATATTGCAAATCTAAAAAACGATGGTGGCCATGTTCATCTGACAGGATAACAGAATCATGTTACCAACTTTCCATGCAAAAATTTATTTTTTCTGCAAACGTCAAAAAAAGTTAACTTTGTGTCACTCAATATGTAAGGGCGAAGTTTAACTTTCCCGCCTCGGAAGGAAAAGTTGTCAGACACAATACTTTTCTCGTCTAGACAGACAAGGTAAAACTTAACCCAATATAATTAATATATTTTTTATAGTTTTGTGTGACTCGCCTGTATTGTCGGACTCGCTCGCTACACTCGCTCATCAGCCAAACCCAGTGTTGTCACACTAAACAGTACTTTCTTAACTAATAAAACAAACTACTACTATATTCAAAAAACTTATATTGAGACAAATAATGTAGTCCAGTTTATTTTAATATGCGTTTTTGAAGTTTCAAAATGACAACCACATACAAACAAATCAAGCTAAAGAATTTTGAATTTCACACAAATTAATTTGTAACGTGACGACTCTGCACAGGAATGCCAAATTAAAATAGTCCGTAACTGCACTGTATATTTACATTTCTAACTAACTTTAGGTTTGCTCCGGTAGTGTCAAAAACGCATCTTCAGATTATCTGGACTAGAGCATTTCAGAACACAGTATTTTGAATGATTTTACCCTCACAAAGTTAGTATTTTGCCGCTTTTCATTTCCTTTATTAATTAATTTATTATAAGTAATTCGTTTTGTATGAAATTGGTTATTTTCTTGGAAAACGTTCTTAAGTTTTTAAGAAGTCGATATTGCTGAAAAGTGAAGAAAAATCAACTTTGCAAATGCATAAAAATTTACATGAATTTTATTGACTGAGCAATGACCATCCTCACCCTCAGTAACTGTACGAAAAAATCCCAGCTTTATTGAAATATATTTTCGAAGACTACTACGACTACTACTAGCCGTACGATTTAGATAGAAATCTACGAGTTTTTGACTGTGAATTGGAAAATGAAAATTTTTATTCTGCACTTATAGGGGCAAATAATATCCCAAGAGCACTTGCTTGAAAAGACGAAGAGTTCACTGGACTTGCATTTCTACTGTCTTCTTGTGAGTTGTAGGTCTAGCCTAACACATGACTTTCTTTATGTGGAATGTCATCTTTAAAGCAATAGGGATGCTCTTGGGAGATTATTACAAAGTTATCTACTCCAGTTTCTTCGGTGGAACCAGATATTCTTCTACTGGATATGCTTAAGATTATTTTTCATCACCCGAAACTTGATTTTGTGCTCCTTACATATTATTTTATTACCACTTATGTATTTCTTTGTTTATTTTCTTTTGGTTACGTAAAATCTTAAGCAATAAGTTTGACAGATAATACCAATTAAGTGGATAACACCCGTTAAAAAAATTGCAAGAATGGAATCAGCCATTCTTTTAATCGATGAGCTTTGGCCTTTATTATTATAATTAGTTAAAAAATTACAAATAATTGAATCATTGTCTGTCTCATATCTGGCTAATTGTTTTACAACGATTAAAGGTCGCTCTTATAATAAAATTAAATTTTTACGTCTTTGATTGTAATATCGTATGGTAGTAAGTAGGTGTCATCGGTTAAAAAGATACCCCCAAGGATACCCCGTAATATTTAATTATGTGTGAAGAAATATGTTGCGAAAATATCTCCGCACACTTCTGATTTTTTTTATCGGGACCTGAGCAGCGCGATATCCATTGCACACCAACAGTTCAAGTTGTGTGCGTTTTAAATGAGCCCTATTTTTAAGTTTTTTTTTAATTATTACAATTCCGACACTGAGGAGTAAAATGTTAAATATTACAGAGAGTAGTAACAAATCTAAAAACATTGCCTTGTGTCTCTTCAGTTATTTTCGATGCATAACGTAGTGAATAACTCCTTACACTTGTGATATTTATTAGTGTAGCTCAAGAATTAACTTTGATTCTTAATAACAATTAAATCTCGAAAAATAATTTCCTTTTGAGCAACCTCGCTAATTTGTCATTGTCTTGTAAAAGTGCGGAAGACTAACAACGATTTTCTATCGCTTGGGACGCTTGAAGTTAATTCATGACTCTTCCACTTAGCCCAAAACTACACAAATCGTATACTTAATACATCGCCTTGTGAGTGCAAGACAGCGATATCTCAGAAAATTTCGAAAATGGGATTAATGACAAAATGGATTGCTTTAAGGTTGATTCATCAATGCAAAACAAAAGAAAATTAAAATTACGTCGGTTTTTAATAGATAACTTGTAACATTAAGCAAACTAGGCGTCAAATACACCTTAAATTAATTTTTAAATCAATTTTGGTCTATGAGGCAAAAAAGTCACCCCTTTACACATTCAAAATAACTACTTCAGTTGTCACCTTAACAATAATATTGATAAGATATTAAAACTAAAGTGAGATATCAAAACAAAGAATCGAATTTTCTGCGATACTTTAAATTACGAGTTAGTCCAGTCTTGCACTAACAAGGCGACATATTAAAGGAATCTGACGTTCTTGCAGAATTAGAAATTCCCAATTTCGCTCTAAAAAATACACTACCATCGACCCTTCCCTTTGTAATTGCAACTTTTTGTTAACAATAAATAACATAATTTTCGACCCTAAAGACTAAATATTTAATTAAATAATACATTAATTTGCGAATGAATCAGGAATTACTTCAATAATCTAATCAAAATTATGT
Source organism: Malthinus seriepunctatus (assembly GCA_963924605.1). NCBI lineage: Eukaryota > Metazoa > Arthropoda > Insecta > Coleoptera > Cantharidae > Malthinus > Malthinus seriepunctatus. Next base: position 55,352,537 of record OZ004600.1, read on the forward strand.
CTTCGTGGTAACATCGATTTCTGACCAGGAAATACATCAATCTTAACAATAAATTAATTAATTGAATATAATTAATACGCAATTGAATTGTTACTAAATAATTATTTTATCAATTGCAGAAATAACGGATTGACCAATTTACATTGTTTATGTTGTTAATTTTTGATATAATAATCTTAAAAAATATTACAAAGACGATTCAAATATTTGTATTAGTTAAGATAAATATAAACACATAAATTGGGTAACCTCACATAATGAAGATTTTAATTATAAATATTCATTGGTGCATAAATTTAACGACTTTAATTAATGTAAAAACGAATGTAGTTTTTTCTGGATATACTTACAGTGTGTCCCAGGCTTAAAGTTGCAGTAGATATTTTTGATTATTTTAATTTCTTGTTCTGCAATTTTCTTCCGCTTAATGGCCTGAATTATTGAATAAAGAAATACCACCTACTCTACTAGGAAAGAGCCATTTAGCTAATAATATGGATCGCAATGGACGAGTAAATATAGCGATTTCCGGTCAATTTCTCCAATAGAAATGGTTGCTTATACTCCCACTTATAAGGAAATATCATGACAACCACTAATAATGTAAAATCGACGGTATAAATGAGTTATCCATAGATTTCCAAAATGTCGTTTCCATAGCATTTTCTTTTATAGGCAGCGATTGCTAAGCTTCTTCCGGATCTATTTATTCAATGGCCTGTGAATAAAATTTTAGCAGATTTTGGAAATCAAGTAAGTAGATCTGGACAGTTCAGCAAAACTATCTCCTTTCCACGTAAACTACCTTATTATAGCATAACCGCTATTAGAAAAAGTTCCTGTGCAAAAACTGAAAACCTGCTCTGAGTATAGCACAATTCCGAAATAGGAAACTGAAATTTAAGACACACTGTATGTATAATTAGACAATTTCTCATTTTATTTAACAAGAGCGTGTTTTGACGATTCATAACAAGTAACTGTTAAACAAATTATCATCAAAACAAATTATTAGAGCATAATCTCCAATATTTGTAAAAATTAAGTTAATCCTCAAGTTTTTTAAACAAAAAAAAGTTAATTAGCGGTTACATTTAAACAAATTTGGAAAATGTATACAGGTTGGTGACAGGACTTCTCGATCATGGGGATTTAACATGTAAAATCATACTGTAGTAATTTCCTGCTTCCTGATTTATTTTAGAAAAAAAATCTTTAAATAAAAGTTGTGGGGCAGTCAATGACAGTCATAGTATAGGCAGTTTGTGCACCAATTCAGAACAATGGCTGACCCATCGGCATCCAAAATTAGTTTTTATACCCTACTTTTTTTATGAAGATATTTGTTCCAAAATAAATTGAGAAGCAGGAAATTACCAATGTATAATTTTACATGTTAAATCCATATGACCGGAAGGTCCGGTCACCACCGTGTAGTTATTACTAAAATTGATATTTCTAAGTTTAAAAATCGACTAGACTAGTAGGACTAGCCGTAGTTATTAACGACATTGATCTCCGTATTTAATAGGAGTAGTTATTTACTGTAAAAATGCGTAAAGTAAGATATTACCCATGAGCGAAAAAATCTTAAGCCACGAGCCCGTAGGCCGAGTCTTGGTGGGACAGTTTTTTCGAACATTTATTAAGAAGTTTTGGATAAAAATATTTAGCGTCGGGACTGAGGGTAAAGAATGAAACAACAAGCGCAACTTACGTACGTACTATTATAAAATTTTTTATAGATTGGTATAAAAGTAAGTTATTGTAAATTTATTTAATTTGTACAGGATGGCCCAAATCTTTTGTCGTTGTGGGGTATCTTAATTATTGCAAGAAAACACGAACGGGCTTCTGTTTTTAAGCAAAAATCAGGACAATTTTGATACTTACGACCTCGGTCGATATTCGCGTGTTTTTAGTGAACACTAAAAAAGTAGAACAATGCTGATTTGAAATCGTATCAGTATTTTACTGCTCATGCAGATACATACTAACCTTACGTTTACCCATAAAGCGCATAAAATGTCGTGCTTATTTAATAAAGTGACAAAAAATGGAAAATTTTTATTCAATAATTTGAGATTAAAAAATAATTAAATATTTAAACCTGTGTGTAGGAGCTAACCTTCATAATTAATTTACCATTCTGTGCCCATCTCTTTTAAAACTACGTATTGAATTCGAACTTGTGTTTTATTATGTTGATGAGAAAATCAATAATTAATTTATTGCCTACCTCGTTGGAAAATGGGTTAGGAATAAATTGATAATCAGATTAAGGTTTTTTCTCATTCACGTGGAAAATTATTGAGTTAGGCATGTCCCAGTTTTAATAAAAATACTTACCTACACCTTATACGTATAGGTAATAAACAATAAGTTCTAGAAGTTCAGGAGTGGTATAAATTGTTTTAAAAGTAATAATGAAGATGGTAAAGATAATGTGCAATTTGATTATGCAATTTTGATTATATTCCAAAGGTCATTTTTGCATCATTATATGACGTCCTATAAATTTAATGAATTATTATACGTTTCCTATTTGCGTGCATTCCCAACCTTATATTAAATTAGAAGAACGATTTAGTACATCTACACAACAAATTCAACTAATTTGCAAAAACACGAATCCATCTACGCTTACAAATGGACCTTATTTGCATTATCGTGGAATCTTTGTACCGTCGAAGCTTGTCGCCGGAGTTTCGTAAATATGCGAATTTGTCATTCAAACACATCGATTTTGAGCAAAACATTTTAAATTCTATCCAAGTTTGTGCATTGCCAAACTAAGCTAATAAAACAAACTAATAGGTCAATTGCTGCATCAAAAAGCAAAATATTAAAAATGATATTTTGCAGTTTCTTACTTAAAATTACCAAGCACGTCCTTAAAAAGCGTTACAAAGCATTGTAGTTTAGAATGTGACGTCAACCGTGGATCTACAAAAAATTTTTGACTTTTTATACCTTTCCAACAAAACATGTGCAAAAAAATACCTTTACTAATGTAATGCTCATTACTCACTCTAATGATTACGACACGGCTCGTGTCGCAAATTCATTACCCGCTCGTTGGATAATATACTAATTTTGGTATTAGGGGAGGGTGTCTTGAGTACTTAGTATTTTGTAAGAGAATATCGTTACCTAAAAAATGTTTAGAAGCACTGGTGTAGATTCTACACACCTGTACACTATTCACAGACAAGATGCAGCTAAGCCACTCCCAAAAAAAGCGCGCGATATTCAAATAGAAGTTTTCTATTGGTCGAATTTAAAAAATCCGGTTTACAACACTCACACAAGAATTGACATGCGTTAACCTTATTTGACAGAGATTTGTAGGTAGTGGCTTAGCTGCATCTGGTTGGTGAACAATGTATACAACAATTATCTGAACAACTGACCAACTTCCCTGATAAATTGTATTGTATGTAGACTTGTCGTCCGACAAAAATGATTATGTAATAAATTATCAAAATCTGGGAAGTTGTCCGGTTGTCTCGTCAAGTTGGTAGGTGTGAATACGATTGTACTCACATTGGAAGCTGCAATCAATTATTACGGACCGTTAAAAGTTTTGTGTTTTGCTCACTGTTCGTTCTTTACTGTGCGGTAACTAACAACCGGTGATATTTTTTTATACGTCCTATAACCATTTTATTTCTCCACATTCTCTCCATAAAGAAATATTACATTACATGTTATTTTTTGCATTGAAGAAGTAAATAGTTCCAAAACTTGATAAGTACTTAATCAGGGGCTGCCAACCCAATTGATCTTGCGGGCCACTTTGGAAATGTATTATAACTCCGCGGGCCGCAAATAAAATTATAATCCGCTCATTAGATTTAGATACACTATATAAATATAAATATTTATAGGGACTTAGGAACCCTAGGCCGGTAGCCGGTAGGTACTTAACCCTCAAGAAGGGCGCATGCACCGCTTTATGGATAACGTTGTCCCACTTACTAAACTAGAAGCCTTCAGCCACTGTGTGACCAGCACCTATAGGGGGGGCAGGTGCTAAAACTGGTGCCGCACCTGGGACTTCACCCCTCCCACAGCACCGAAATGTTTGCTAACTTCTGAAAGCAACTTGGATCGGTAACGCCCGGGCACCTTCGCCCCTAGGTTAGGTCAGATTAGGTTCGAGATAGATTACGGTCAACCGATAAACATATCAAGAACTCACATCTTCACGTCCCCCGGTCTAGAACCAGTGTCCCTATCACCAACCAAGAGTTTAAAAAACTCAGTGCTACTGGTGCGTCTCGTACCTGACTCTACGCTAGGAAGAGATAGAAATGTGTGAAACACACCCTGGTGGTCTTATGCATTCTGCCGTTACGTTAGGTTAGGTTAGATGTGGGCTAGAGTCTCCACAACTACTGTCACAACACAACTCATGACACAACATGACCTACATGCTTTAGCCTTCGGTCGAACAAACTCCCGGGTATACTCAGAGGTTAGGTTAGTCTGCTTCAGAATGAGAAATGTGCTTCCTCTTGATCCCTCCACCAGACACTGAGTCGAAGCTGTCCCAACTTTAAGCGCTTACGATTCGTCCATTTCTTGGATACCAATAAGAGATTGGGTAGAGTCACATAAGCTAGTCATACTCCATTGGTTCGGTTTATCACCGCGGTGAGCATGCCAGCGGCCAGTTTTGTAATACTGGTCACCCGCCAAGCCCGCAACTCTTTTCATGCGGCACTCTACTCATTTCATTCTACTGTCAGTTCCCTACTGGCAGTTTTACGGGTGCATGGGAACAAGTCCAACATACACCTCCTACTACCCTTGTAGTACAAAGGCCAGTTTTGTAACGCTGGTCACCCGCCGAGCCCGCAACTCCTTTCATGCGGCACCCGACGCATTTCCTTCTTACTGTCAGGTGCACTCCTTTCACCCTAGGTCCCCATAGAAATCAGAACTGCCCTACTGGCAGTTTTAGTATTTTTTTAATACATTGTTTTTCATTACTTTGGCCATTATAAAATAAGTATATTTTGTAAAAGTGTGATGATCTCGCGGGCCGCAAAAAAGTTCAAAGCGGGCCGCGGGTTGGCCACACCTGTACTTAATAATACTATGAAAAATTTAAGATTAGCTTTCTGTGAAAAGGAACAATGGAACAATTAAACACTTAAGATTACATTCCATAACATAATCATTACGCCTGGCTGTATTTTATTCGACATAATGAGCAGAAAGCGATTATTAATACCTGTTGAATTTTCAGAATTTCGATAAGTATACCTAATTAATATCCATCCTTTTAGAATTGCGCCCAGTGCATAAGCACCACCCGCTAGTTATAGTACTGCTACTTTACAGTAGTTCTATTTAGTTATCGAAGAGTCTGAATAAGATTGCTGTATTTTGTCTTGATATTTTGAACTACGTTTTGAACAGTAACGAAAAGTTTTAGGTAAATTACATATAAATAACGTATTAAACAAAATTTATGTATAACTAGCTCGAAAAGTGATACCCTCCCTGTCAGAAATCCCTTCAGCAATTCAGTAATTTATTTTTTCATACGTTTACCTATGCATACCAACTGATTCTTCTGATTGGATTACGCTTAGTAATTAATTGTTTCATTATTTATTTATAAATGTCAAGCGCGGAATTTACTCCAAAGCCCATTTTTGTACTGTTTTAAGTTTTTTATTCTCGTTTTTCATTAAAACCAGTGACTATTGCTAAAACGCAAAATCTACGTTAAAGGTAAAGGTTAGATCAAAGACCAAATACACTAAGTGACTACCGAAATCCATATTAAAAAATGTGAAAGGCTTTTAAGGTCAAAATCGCTTAAAATCCCTCGAAGGGTAAACTTGGTTTCTTCCTATCTTCGTTACTCTCGTCTCGACAAGCTATCTTATTCACTGAGGTATGCTTGTGGTGACTAGTGACATCTTCTTATCGGGGATTTTGGTCACATTCGACCCATAAGCTATGCCAAATGCCAGTCTTATAGTTTATGGTTTTTGGTTGAACTTAGATACTGGTGGTTTTAGAATTTAAAATTTTTGAACATTACAGATACTTCGAAAAAAGGCTTACAAAATAGGAAGAAATTGATCGTGCTTAAGTAATAAAATTACTTAATCGGCAAGTAATGCGAACTTCAAGTAATAAAATCGACAAGTAATGCGAACTTGCTGATTTTATTGCTTAAACATGATCAATTGTGCAAGCCTTTTTTCGCAGTATAATGTCCCAAAAGTTTTTAATTCCAAAACCACTATACTCTGTTCAGGAGACAAAAACAGCTAAGCCACTCCCCACAAATTTCTGTCAAATAAAATTGACGCATGTCAGTTCCTGTGTAAGTGTTATAAACCATATTTTCAAAATTCGACCGATAGAAAAATTCTATTCGAATATCGCGCGCTGTTTTTGGGCGTGGCTTAGCTGCATCTTGTCCCTGAACAGAGATTAGTGTCTAAGTTCAAACTTTGCCTTTAACATTTTAATTTTCGCAGTAGAGCCACTGTCGTCGACTGATTTTAATAAAAAGGTATCTAAACGCCATTTATTTGTAATTGAAAAAAATGCTTCCCAGGGGAGTTTGAGAATAAGCAGGAGTTTTTATTAAGAGTAAAATTTATTGAGAAATCAAAAATAAAAATTTGTCCCTCTTTGTAACTCAATCTTGGGGGATCTTCAAACATTAGGTCTAAAGTGGAAAATTTTCGAGATTCTTTATACCAAGGCTTCACAAGTCCGAAAAATATGCACCAAAAAAATTTAAATGCTTACTGAATATGAAATTACCTAAGCATGGTCAAACTATCAACAAAAAATTCAGAAACGTGTAGAATTGCAGGGACACTCTTCTTTGAACATCTAATAAAATACCCATTTCTCATACCCAACGTAGGTTTAAATATCGAAGACGATACTGTTAGCGACCGTTCTGTCTGTCGAATTCACGCCATTTTTTTAAAGCCTGTTTACATTGTAAGACTTTTCTTATGCCATCCTATTATACTTTCTTTGTAAAAATTGATGACAAATCTTACGAGGAAAATGATAAAGAAAATCGTTTAGTGAATGTAAACTAATCATTACACTGGTTTGATAAAAAGTGTTACACTTTGCTCTATTGGAAAAAAAAATGAACTCTCAGCAGAAAACTGTTCGATCAACAAAGCAAAAAATTGAGAACCGACGTAAGCTCGGATAAATACTTCTAGTTCACTCAGCAGAAAGCAATAAAAAATTGTAGAAACATCACCTAGTTAAAAGTATATTATTTTAACTACAAGTAGGGTGGCTCTGGAAATCGATGATTTTAAAGAAATAATCAACGCCTGCTTTTCAAAAAGTTTTATCTTCAAAAATAAAATCAATAACGTGCTTTGGCAGGTTTTTTGAAATTTACTTTATTTCGAGACGCTTCAGAAAAAGTATTAGAAAAATTGTATCAGTTACGTGTCAAAAATTTTGTAATTGAGCGTAGAAGTAATGCCACATCTGAACTTCTGGGCAGGTATTTTGGTAATTTTTTCAATAGTTCTATGTTTTATGATTGTTACGAACGATATAATTGAATTATCGACTAAAAAATCAATTTTGCATAATTATATTTGAATAAAATATGCTTTAGTACTCGAGGTGAAGGTGATATCAAATTGTATTATTCTGAAATTGGGCTAATCCTTCTTTATTATACTTACATTAAGTTTTACTCAAAATAAAATATTTTTCTATTTTTAGTTACGTTAAATATTGATAGAAGTATTGATTTTAATAGGTTTGAGAATCCCTCTAAATTTGTAACTTGTCTCAAAACAATTCTTCGCTCTTCTAAAGTCATGCCTAATTATATGAGTGTTATTTAAAACGTTACTGTAAAGATGAGAGTCGTTCTGAAAATGCACCATTCTCTTGCATAATTACATAATGTTATGTTTTTACGCCTCGGTAATTACGGTTTACTATAGCCACACACTAAGCACAGCTTTATCAAGACCACCAACGAATTTTAAATATTTAAATTTTTATATTTCATTGTTTACAAAACGATCTAAAAATTGCATATTTTTAGCATACCAAATTAATAAAAATTCCTCTTTGTTTAGACAGTAAATGAGCTTCGATTTGGGTTCTTTAGTTTATAATTACACAGTTATTAAGTTCCCCAATTTCGCAGCTAGGTATACCAAACCAAGCTTTAAGAAAAATAAATTATCGTCTCGTTTATGTATTGTCTTAATAAAAAAAATAATTTTTGCCTTCGAACTTTTGAAAACAATTTTTATTTAACTTTCTAGATTAAAATCATTAAGCATGAGTGTCATAATACGTCTGCAAAATCTTCCTTGGTCAGCAAACGCGCTCGATATACGCCAGTTTTTCAGTGGATTGGGTATTCCGGAAGGAGGAGTTCACATCGTCGGAGGAGAATTGGGTGATGCTTTCATAGCCTTCAGGTAGATTCTTAATACTCTTAATTGCAATTCATTAAAATTTTAATTAACGACACTATTAAAAAAAGCACTCTTGCCAGTATCTAGCGCAAAAATAAACCTTTGTAAATTTTTTTATGAAAATGAGCTTTTCATAAATGAAATTCAAATCTTTTTAAAAAACAAAAAATACTAACATTGGTAAAATTATCCTTTAATTTGTGAAAGTTTCAAAAATAGTCATCAATTTAACATTTAAAAATATTCATTATCATCTCTTTTATAGCACCGACGAAGATGCTAGGCAAGCTTTCAACCTCAATGGAGGAAAACTTAAAGAAGTTCAAGTCAAACTTATGCTTAGTTCTCGAACTGAAATGCAAAAAGTTATTGAAGCTGCACGAAATCCATTAGCCGCGTTCATGCATACCGCATCAGCTGCAACCACTCAACCTTTAGCCGCTTTATTACCAGCAGCAGTTCCCGCTATAGTACCAGAAATAAAAAGAGAAGAATCGTTCAGTAGTAGTAAACGCGATAAACGTCGTTCGAGATCTAGATCGCGCGATCGTAAAGACCGTTCTCGCGATTACGATCGTGATCGTCGAGATAGAAGACGTCGCGATCGTTCTCGATCGCGATCCAGAGACCGTCGTCGTCGTGATCGCAGTCACAGTAGAGACAGGCGTTCTAAGGAACGTGAGCGTCGAAGCAAAGATCGCAGACATTCAGAAGATAAAACTGGCTCTTCATCGAACTCTAGTTTAAATAATGTTCAAAGAGATAATAAAATTGGAGTTTGGGAAGATCCCATACATAACGTTCCTACTCCAGCTCTGCAACAAGCACAAGCAATTTTGAGCACTTTACTTCCTGGTAAAATAGAAGAAGCTCGTAGAAACATAACCAATCTTGCGACGGGTTCTTTAGCTTTGAGTAGTCGTAATGGATTTCAAAAACAAACCGACCCCTTTTTTAGTAACAGAAGTAACGAATCTTGGAATTCTCAAAATAGCTTTTCCAGCCAAGATAATGGTAGACCAGAACATACTTCTCGTTTTGACAGAAGTAATTTTAAGTCGAGCAGTAGCGATAGGAGTAATACTCGAAATATTTTACCTAACCAAACGACGGGAGATAGTTCTAGAATGGCGATGAGTAGAATTGGAAGACCCGACGGACGTCCAAACCGTTTCGATATGAATTCTGACAAGCCAAATTTATCACATAGGCCGCCTCTTTTGGATAGGCCACCTGTAATGAAACGCTCGCCTAATGAATACATGAAGCATTGTTGCGTCCAGTTGCAACCTTTTTATGGAGGTTACGGTGAAATTCGACGTTTCTTTCAAGGTTTTTTTATACATAACACCGGTATTAAATTTATTAACGACGACAACGGGATTAGAACCGGAATAGTCTACATTAGGTTCGCTAATCCTGATGGTAAAGAAAAGGCTTTGCAAAAAAATGGTTTGAAATTGAAGATGAAACACGTCGACATCGTAGACTTAGATGACGAAACATTTGACAAAACTATCGACAGATTTCAACCTGAACACAAGGAACAAAACCAATATTCTCCTAGTTCTTCGTACAAAAGTAGAGACAGTACCAATTCATTTAATAAGAAACCTCTTAAGTTTTCGTGTTTGGCAGTTGACGATCTTCCATTATTTACTAAAGAACAAGATATGCTCAAAATTTTTTCCGATTATCCGTTGTTGTCGATTTTATTAGTAACCGCTTTGAGACATATTACGGCGTACATTAAATTTAACAGTTCCGACGACGCCAAAAAGGCTCTTATTGAAAAAAGTAAACAAATATTTGAAGGTAAACTGTTAGGTCTTCGTCCATGTTCAGATGAAGAATTCGCGCTCATAAGTAAAGAAGAACCAGACAACAATGACGTAATAGAAGTCGAAGATGAAGAAAAACCATTTACTTCTGATTGCATTTCATTAAGTGGTCTTCCTGTAAAAACAACAGATCGTGATATAACTGACTTTTTCTCCGACGTGGCAATAGTTCCAAGTAAAATCCATTTAATAAATTCGCCTTTGGGATTTACTGGACAAGCGTACTGCGAATTTCCGTCTGCCGAAGATGCAGAAATAGCAATAGATAAAAACGGTATGCCTTTAGGATCTGGTGTCATAGCAGTTTCTTCTATCTCCAGAAATGACATGGAATCTATAATAGGTTCAACTTCTCGTACTAATATAAACGTTAATCCTAATACTATGCCGGGGCAATTGAGACCACCATTCTTTCCTAGAAATTTCCCGCGCGGCCCCGGGCCGCTTTTAGGCCCAGGCCCACGAGGTATAATGGGACCTAGACCACCGATGAGACGTTTCTTACCTCCTCCTCCCCTTCTTAATGCTCCTGATATGGCGCCTCCCGGTTGTACAGTTTTAATGGAAAACGTTCCATATAAAGCAGGCTTAGACGAAATTTTAGAATTCTTTGATGGATTTGAAATACCAGCTGATAATGTTTTAAGACGATACAACGAAAATGGAACGCCATCGGGAGAAGCTAAAGTAATATTTAATTCCGCCGACGATGCATATCAAGCCGTTCAAGATTGCAATCATGGAAAAATTAGAGATCGCAAGATTTTCCTGAGTCAGTCTTAAGGAAGATATTAAATATCATTTTTGTTTTGTTTTCAAATTTTTTTCTAATAAGTTTTATTTTGTTAGTTCTTAGAGTTTGTAAATATATTTTTTAATGCGGATTCTAATAGCATTTTAGTCGGTTAAAATAATTAGTACCTATAGACAAAGAATATTTTATTAATTTAGTTTAGTAGTATTCTGATGACTTTTGTTACTCATATTGAGTATGGTGAGTATGTCAATTGATGATTGTTCGAAAGGTGAATGAGTGACGTGCAACTGCAACTTGTAATTATTTATATTTCGCAATATATCTTGTAATACTTATTTTTCATATTTTTTAGTGTAGGCACTTAGTACTTATGAGACTTTTTGATACATTGAGCGTCGAGACTAATAGTTTTTTCTAGTAATCTCTTAATTAAATAACTTTATTTATACCTTTGATACAAAGAAGTAACCAAATATTGAAATAAATGTATCTACGTGAATGAACCACTTAATTCATATGACTTACCATTTCATAATAAGAAACCTTCTAGGCTTAATCATGTGTAATTAAAGCAAAAACCGCCTATCTAAGTATTCTTGTTGTATTATTCTTTATTATAAAAAACTTTGTACTACAAACTACACGATCTATTTAATTTCTCCATTATAAAAAGTACCTAAATAGACTTAATTATCTTACTGTATTACCTCTTTATTATTTAGATCTGTTAAATCTTTGTGAGTTGAAAAGATGCCTGTTCTATAATAATTTAACAAACATTTTTCGAAAATCCAAGCAAATACTTATGTTCAGATGCTTATTTTATCTTAACTTCTTTCTCTATGCTGGATTTTATTCAAACAATAAAGATTGTATAAAGTAATGCTTACATCTTACAAGCTTACAAAGTACAAACCCATAAGTGAACTCACCCCTATGCTGTCCCTGGAGCTTGGGAAAAATAGAGCTTATAAAGAACAAAATTAGATGATTGACGAAAATTGATATAAATGTTCTCTGATACGTATTAGTTTAAGAAACTGCAACTTTGCCATTCCTACCGACGAGGACAGAATTTTTTAGGAGGAATGAAAGAGGTGAAAACCTCTCCTAATTAAGATCTTATAGCTTATATTAATTTGCTATGTTAATTTCAGTCTTTTCTCGTTATAAAAACAACATATTTCAAGTCATGAGTTAGCATTCTATTTTTTGAAAACTAAATATCTATATAAACTATTTAGTTAAATTAGAAAGGTTATATCCACACTTTGCAGCCATAGCATAGACAGTCAACTTCAGTTACTATACAAATTCAAAACAGTGGTTGACCCCTCGGTTAAATTGTTTTTTTCTACAACCGTCTTAAATGACGTGTGTTTTAATACCATTTTTGACATTAAAAGTTGACGTTTGTGTTACTAATATAAAAATATCCGCGTTGCTAAGCAACACTTTTAATCCTCGTCTTAAAAGTAACTTTTAATACTAAAATTGCAAACAAAAATCAAGAAGAGTCGATTTTAGTAGCGTTTTCTGATTTCTCTCATCTTAATTTTTATTATTTTAAATTCGATTCTTTCGGTTGCAGAAAAAATAGTATGTCTCATTCGGATTAAAAGTGTCTTTGTTTGGCGCGCTAGCCAAACAAAGTTCCACTTTTAATCCTAATAATACAATATACTATTTTGACACAAGGAAGACAAAATTAATGTTTAAAAGATTCGCAGGCCTCGGTTCCTTTTTAAATCAACCGTTACTTTAGCTTAAGTGGGACCAAGACTAATACCTAATGTTTGGATGACATCAAAGATTGCTACTTAAAGTAGGTAGGTACATAAAATATATATTTGTTACTATTAAGATTATAACATATTATTAATGTTGAGATGGTTGTTTAATCATTAAATGACTTGAAAGAAACCTAGACGACCGACGTTAAAACTTTGGACTCCAGATTTAGACATAAGGAAATTATGCTTGGTTTACATGGTCTTATTTGACGAAGGTTTATCCACCGGAGTCATACGAAAAAAATATAGTACTGCCTCTATTGCTACCTACCAAAATTATCAGTTTCTTGTAAGCTTTTTCTCTAGAATATTGACTTCGTAATTGAGGGGACCAGAACTGTTCCTGACCAAGACCGTCTGGTCCTCTCAGAAGCCAAGGGATCTAAGTAGAAAAAATTTAAAAATCGAGTAAGTACAGAAACTGGAAATAGATGTAACATTTTACTTGGTAGCAAAGAGATTCAAGTAGGTACTTAGATTTTAATACCACAGTTTTTATCTGTCGGTATAGTTCTTAAATAAAAGTGTTGATTTTTGATTTTATACTAAAATAATTACTTTAAAGTAAATTTTCTGCTTAGATCCATTGACTTTCGATCCCCTCAATTATTGTATGCGCAACGAAAGAAACGCTTTCTTGGGAATGTGAGTTCTGTCTAATACCGTTAGACAGCCTAACTTAAAATCTGCATCACTTTTTCTCAACTTCATAAGCGTTGTCAAATATTCCACTAACGTGTTCATGTAACATTCACGATTTTAAATCGTTTCTGTTAATGTAATAATATAAAATGTATTAGCGTAATTACTTATTAATTTTATTCACACTGGATTGGACTCCTGAAAGAACCCTTGTTGTCTAGCTATATAGCAGTAGAGTAAAACAAATGAATGTACCATTCAGTACGTTATATCGCTTCTTTTAAAATATCATACAATGTAATTGTGTAATTGCTTATTATTTTTGTTCACACCGGATGGGACTCCGAAAGAGCCCTTGTTGTCTGGGTAAATTGTTGAGTTTGCAGGCTGAGTTAGATAGAGATTCCATGGGAACTGTCGATTCAACATAATACAAATAGAAGGTAGAGGAGAGATTAAACAAAAACAGTAGTTGGCTCCAAGCCACGACACGGGGCGGTTGGTCTCCACCAGCGGAAAAAACGAGTTATAAAGAGAGTTGGCTCCAGGCCGCGACACGGGGCGGTTGGTCTCAACCAGCGGAAAAACGAGTTATAAAGAGAGTTGGCTCCAAGCCACGACACGGGGCGGTTGGTCTCCACCAGCGGAAAAACGAGTTATAAAGAGAGTTGGCTCCAAGCCACGACACGGGGCGGTTGGTCTCCACCAGCGGAAAAACGAGTTATAAAGAGAGTTGGCTCCAAGCCACGACACGGGGCGGTTGGTCTCCACCAGCGGAAAAACGAGTTATAAAGAGAGTTGGCTCCAAACCACGACACGGGGCGGTTGGTCTCCACCAGCGGAAAAACGAGTTATAAAGAGTAGTTGGCTCCAAGCCACGACACGGGGCGGTTGGTCTCCACCAGCGGAAAAACGAGTTATAAAGAGAGTTGGCTCCAAGCCACGACACGGGGCGGTTGGTCTCTACCAGCGGAAAAGCGATTAGTTGTTGACTCCAGGCCACGACAAGGCTCGATTGGACGCAACCTGCGGACAAGCGAAAGAGAGTTGGTTCCAGACAACGACACGGGTCGATTGGTCTCAACCAGAGGAAAAAGTGAATTAGAGTTGGTTTCAGACAACGACACGGGTCGATTGGTCTCAACCAGAGGAAAAAGTGAATTAGAGTTGGTTCCAGACAACGACAGGGGCCGATTGGTCTCAACCAGAGAAAAAAAAAAGTGAGTTAGAGTTCGCTTCAGACCACGGTACGTGACGGGTGGTTCTTCTGGGCCAACATAAGTCAGTTATCTTATAACTAGTCGGAAGTGTAAGAGAAATTAAAGAGAGTTTCTTGTTGTTTTGTGTTGTTCAAAATTGCTTAATGTCAATTTAAATTAAGTGATTGTGGGTTTATAAGTGGATTCTATTCGGGAATCAAAGTTTTCGGAATACCACTATTAACCCTACAGTAAATACGTGAAAATAATCCCACCAGTGCATATGTTAGGCTTTTAAAGCCCATAGTTTATTAGCTTTTCCCGTCATAGTTTGATAATTTTTAAAAAACTTTTTATGTAGAAAATGATCATTAACATTTAGAAACAAAATATTTATAAATATTTGTGATCAAGTAACTACAAATTAATAAAAATGGCATTATTACATAGCATGCGCATAATGTGCACTTTTTTTATTTTAGGTATAAAAAGCCACTTTGAATTTTCAAAACTAAATTTTTTTTCGCACAATCAGCACAAACAAAGTTAGAATGTTCCATAGAAATTCAAGTTATACACATTTTATTGTAATTACGACTTTTGTGCCTATTCCAAAAAGAGCAATATTTTCTCTTATTTCCTATCTAATTTCCAATAAGTAACTAAAATAAAAAATTTTAAGGTTTGAATTAATCGGTAATTAATAATCATAAACTAATCATGCACTCTGTTTAAATCTAAAACGTGAAAAAAAAAAAAATTTGAATAAAATAAACACTTAATTTCATAATAAACAGACACAAACTCAGCTAAAATAAATCCCGGGAGTGAATATGTTAGGTTTTTCAAGCCTATTTGCTGTTCTATGCGAAATTTAATATACTTGCAATAATTATTTAATTGTTTTTATTATATAATCTTACACTTACAATCAATGTCGAAAGGTATATTAAGTTTTATAAATGTAGTTTAAAAAATATACATGCTACAACAAAAATAAAACGGCATAGGCTTTAAAAGCCTAACATATGCTCTGCAGGGTTAAAAGGATTACGCGAAAGAAACAGTCTTCAATCAACAAGTCAAGGTAGGACAATTTACCAAAAAGAACTTTACAGACTGTTATATTTGTTTTGCCGTTAATGTTGTTAGGAATTTTTATTTGAAAAAAACAAATAAATCTAGATAGGTTTTGGTTATAAGAAAACCAATAGAAATCTGAGAGTCCAATTTTATGTGTGCGTTCATCAAGTTGGTTTGTTTAAGAAGATTTTTCCTCTTATGTAATAATTTTTATATCGTTTTTTTCCATTTGTAATGTCGACAATAATTATCGTTGTTTAATATAAAGTAGAAGTTTAAAAGTGTGTTTTAAAACGTTCAGCCTTACCCGAACAAATTTTTACTCGCAATTTCTATAAGCCGAGCGGCACCACGTTGAAGAAGAAGATCTGGGTAAAAATCAGACGTTACCAAAATTACCAAATTTTGCTCAGAAAACATCAGCCTGTCCTATGGAAGTTCTCTCTCCTTAATAACAAAAGTTTACAAAGTGGTGGCAGCGAAACAAAAATTAAAATTCTTTGTAATAAGTTTGTTTAGGGGGTTTTGTGGGATTTCAAAGTTGTAGGCAGTAAAAAGATTGGGCAGAAAGACAGTTAGTGAAAAAGCCCGAATTTTCGAGTTTTACATTCAGTGTTAATGTAGTTAAATAATTAATTCACTCATGCTTCAATTTGGTTTTCGTAGAGAGAACTGCCTGCTCCGCCACCTTTCTCTCAAGGTTTTCTTTCATTGTGCATGCAATACTTGATATTCTCTAAAAAAATAATAATGTGTAATTTATTCAGTGTAATCTAATCACAATAATTATTAGATGAAACGTCAACCGTAAAAGTGATTTTATAGATATAGAACAGTTCCCAACAGCTGCTGCCTGTTGCTCCATTATCTATCTGTCTATTTTAGCACTAATACAGAGATAGAGAATTAGCGATCACTCAGCTCGATATATACCATTCGGCCTATGATGATTCAACTGTTTTATCTTCAGAATCTGCACATTTACACGCCTAGAACCTTCTTACAACTTTCTCAATTTGTTACTGAATTTAGTTCTGAATCGGGGCAGAATTTCTACGTACGATTTAAGCTTGGATTCATGTTTAAAAATGCCTTTGGACTGATTTAGTACTAAATGCAGTTTTAAAATATTAGGTGGTGTTACATGGCTCTTATGTAGAATTTTATGCCTTAAAACTATTATTTGAGAATTTTTTTTTAATATGAACTGGATGGCAGGAAATTACCAAAGCATGATTTTACATGTAAAATTCTGTATAGAAATCCCTTATTACTTAGGTACTACTTTTTCCTTTACATTATAGACCGTGAACCTGTAACAGGAAAATCGGAGTGATCGTATTCAGCCCCATCTTTTAGGAATAAGCTATTTGAGTGCCAGCGAACACGAAAATCTGGTTGGCTGCCCAAAGCACTGGCTTAACGCCTCAGGACCCTTCATTGAAATTGTTAAAGAAGGAAAAAAGTTAAAAAGTAAAAAATATGACACTATTCAGGATGCAACGTAAAATTTTCTCATTCTTATAAAAAAAATAGACAAAAAAATTTGACTGCTCTCCAGAATGGCTCTGAGTGCATAACCTGGACTGAAATTAATGCCTTTACACCCGCGAACATAAACTTGTAACTTATAATCGGTATTCAAATAGCACTCAAATAGCTTATTCTCAAAAGATGGGCATGAATACGATCACCACGATTTTTCTATTACAATCTCCTAGTCTATTAGTTTTCTATTATTATTATATACATTATTCCAACTTCTTCTTGCTCTTTCTTCTTCTTGAGCCTTGATATTTTTCTTATCATCATCTTCTTGAGTAGATAAATGTAATTTTCAAAATCAAATCGCATGGTCCATGACCCAAGAAAGCTGCGCAAATGCGGGATTATTTATACCGTGCGTTTCCAAAAAAGGGCCCCAGCGTATAGGGGGGTTATTTGTAACTTTAGACAAATAAACCTCATATAAAATTAAATGAGACGATCTTTTCTACAATTTTAGCGAAAAAAAGTTATTACTTTCCGAACAGTTATCAAACTGATAGCATCTTCGTTACTTTTTTTAAATTGCACTATATACATTTTTAGTCTCATATGATAGAGAATTTTTTTCTCTTTTCAATAAGGTAAAGCATTCGTAAGGTTAAATAAGGAAATTTTAAAGAAAAATTGAAAAAACCAAAGCTCTATTATTTTTTATCAAGCAAGCGGATTGTTAAAAATAATTAAACAAATTAGCTTGTGTAAGCTTCTTCACTCAAATCTAATGTTTCATTAAGCCACGGCCTCTGGTTTGGTTACCATCAGCTTGTTAAGAATAAATTAAAAGAAGAAAAACTTTTTTAAGCTTCATTCAGATAAGATTAGTGCAGTTGCGGTGTACTTGTAGTGTATTTAGTAAGGTAATTCTTAAAGTCGAGCGTTCACATAAACTTTGTGCAGTTGTATAAGTACAAAGAAGACGCATTGAGGTGTTAACAATTTCTAGATATAGTGGAAAAAACATGTTTTATAAGAATAGCAGCAGCCATGATCAACATTAATATTAAAAAACGTATTTTTTAAAAAATATTATTACAATTTAAATGATCCCTTTAGGTTTTTAGAGGTAAAAAAAATAATAACAACTGACGTTTATAAACATCACATAATGCGCCAGCGCACGTCTTGTCTCCTGTGTTTTCATTGGGTGCTTGTATTCGCTTGCAGTGGTAGTGTAGAAAGTTAAAACCTATCTAGCTTTTACCAACCGTGCTACCGCTTACCAATTCCACTAAGTTTATGTGAACAACGCGGTAGAACTAGACGGCTTTAACTTTCTACACTAATCCTGCACTACCAATGCAACTGCACTCTTGCTTATGTGAATGATACTTTATATGGATCTACATTAACAGTGCCTGCTAATGTACATGGGTTATTAAATGTTGTCAACTTTGTGTAGAAAACAACAGCTCTCACTTTGAACAATTTTTGTGAAAATCTATTATTTTAAATATTCATCGTCAATAGCTTTAGTTGATGACGCCAATTAATAATAAATAGATAATGTTTTACGAGTTTTTTCTTTTAATTGAAGAGATTGACTCCACAGTGACTTGGTGATATATTTAGTCACGATGAAAGGACTTATTCTTTTTTAAACTAAAGCTTTAAAAAGAATTTTAAAAATTACTTAGTAAAATATCACAATTTTCTTCTAAATAATTATATTACCGGTTTCGCTAATAAGCATCATCAGGTGTAGAATACTCTAGAATACTTTTGAGTATTCTACATCTGATGATGCTTATTAGCGAAACCGGTAGTATAATTATTTAGAAGAAAATTGTGATATTTTACTAAGTAATTTTTTTAATTCTTTTTAAAGCTTTTGTTTAAAAAAGAATAAGTGCTTTTTCTTTTAATTTTTTTTTCTTCTTTTAATTTATTCCTAACAAGCTTATCGTAACCAATCCAGCGGTGGTGGCGCAATTGAACATTAGATTTGAGTGAAGAAGCTTATACAGTTAGCTAAACAATTAATAATCATGTTTTTTTAACAATCCGCTTGCTTGATGAAAATTAATGTAGATTTAGGTTTTACAATTTTTCTTTAAAATTTTCTTATTTAACCCTATAAAGAGAGAAAAAATCCCCTGTCTTATGAGACTAAAAAATGTATACGGTGCAATTTAAAAAAAGTAACGAAGACGCTATCAGTCTTAGCTGTTTGGAAAATAATAACTTTTTTCGCTAAAATTGTAGAAAAAATCGTCTCATTTAATTTCATATAAGGTTTTATTTGTCTAAAGTTACAAATAAACCCCCTATAAGCTGGGGTCCTTTTTTTGCAAACGGACGGTATTTACATATTAGTCACATTTTTGTAGTAGACCTCGATTCAATTGAGAAAGACCCAGGTGTGTTATTGCGCGAAATAAATAAATTGGTCGCACGGACCCAAATTGCTATTGGACGATCGCTACACTTATAAGCATGCTCCTTTATTAGGGTTTCACTTGTGGGATTTCTTCCGAGAAATGAGCGTTTATTGCAAGAAATCTGGTCATTTTTGCGAGGCGAGAATGTGAGATTCTCGCAATTTCGCGAGACTCGCGTGAAGCCCTATTCTTAATCTTGGCCGTCTGACTCTTTAAGCTCTAAGCAAGTGAGTTCTTTTCATAGGGTATTTTCCAATTTTTAAAATATCGATTATTCTTGTGTTATTGCATAGCAAAGTCGATTATCAATGACTTGGGCACACTAAAAATATGTTAATCAAAAAAGTTTCATCAAAAACTGCTTTAGAAAAAGTATTAAATGGTACAGTTTCAAAGTGAAAATTAAAACGGTGAAAAGTGACGTCACGAGTCATACACATCACGTTTGTTGCTTAGTTACATGTATTAAATGTCAGTTAATGTGTAATCAAGGTTATAATAAGTTGGAGCTCATTAGTTGAATATTGACGAATATAGACGGGAACGACTTGTGACGTCATGGCGCTTTTATGCGGGAAACTTTATAGTTTGAATTTCAAATAATTTTTTTGGCAAAACCTACAGTCGCAATTTTTCTTTAATGTGGTTTTGAGATTACGTTATCAATAAGGTAACTTTCTAGATACATTTTTAAAAATTGGAAAATACCCTATTGAGCCGAATACTACTGTGACGGTCGAGGTCACATATCGTGAAGTTTGGAACCTACTTCTGCCTATAATTTCTTCTTGTCATGAGACAACTTGTCAATATTTCATGAGAATAATAATATGGCTATTAATTATAGAACATTGTACTTATAGATATATTTATACAGGTACGTACACATAACGAGTAATGCAGAAAACCCAATATGTAGAAATAGAGAATACCAAGCTGTTGAAGATGAAGACACTCAAATCAACTTCATGTTTTCAAATGCGCATATCTAGCTCCACACTGCACAGAATGTGCATATTATGTGAATCTTTTATTGAACCCGGCAGTGTCATTGAGATTCCTTTTAGACCACTGCTCTGGACTATATAAAGGAGAGATCTAATTGAACATAGTATACAGAGTCCAGCCAATAATAGTTAGGCATACAAACATCTCACAATCATTGTCTTATCTTGCGACAATACATTATGATTACGATGACGTGACGGTTCTTACAATCTTAGAAAAATCATAGTTGGTTATTGTTTTAATAGCTCATGATATCAATTCCGCTGTTTAGGCCATTTTCGTAATATTTAAAAATATATACAGAAATTTAATAATCTACTTCTGAAGACTTCTGAGAACGAAAAATAGGTATAGGTACTAACATTTTTAAACTTTTGTTCTAAAAAGTTAGAAAATTGTAAGACTTAACTTAATATGCCCACCCCACCCAATAACTTTTATTTAAAGATGTTTATGGATTTATTAATCATCGATCTCAGGAAAGTCGCTAGAGAGTTTTTCACTTAAAGGTTACAGACTTAAATATAGAAAATGCGTGAGCTTTTATTACATTTATGCAAGGTTAGTATTGTATCCCTCAAAGTATCTAATATCAGAGTATTGTAATACCAAGTGTAATAATAATAATAATAAACATTTCCTTTCCTACAAAAAGTAAAAATACAGTGTTAAAAATCCAAAACAGAAGCTTGCTCTCGTTCATGACCTTATCAAAATGTGTCAAGGGAAAAACTGAGAGTGAAACAAAATTTATTGGGCTTTTAATTAATACTTTTATCAAAAGAGTTTAATTAAACTTTAAAAAACGATAATTTATCAGCTTTTATTATTGTCGTGTGTTTGCTTTCATTTTCATTTTTGGGAGCTGCACAAAGTCAAAAAACCAGTTCAGTGGTTTCGCTGGTTTGTTATAAACTCCTCGCTTTACTGAATTTTGTCGAGATGCTAAACTTGTATGCTTTGTGAGAAACTCCCGTGTGTAGCACGATTAGTAAGTAGAATGATCCAAACGCATACAACGCCTATGTTGGATCAGTTTATTTTCAATCGCCGAGTGTGTTATTCAACTATACAAATGTTGTTTGCACGGTTCACTCACTTTCAAAATTACTTTTAATTTGATCTAAATAAATTTTTTTATCATCCGCGGAGTGTGTTTTTAGTGTTTTTAAAAAATTAAAAGAAAATGGATTTAAAAAATTATTTAAAGGTTTTATTTTTACTGTGTTTGGTGGCCGTTTTTGTTGACGGACAAAAAAGAAATTTTTCAAATTTCCCTTGTCCTTCGAAATGCGTCTGTTTTCGACGCACCGTAAGATGCATGCAATTGGAATTGACTGAAACGCCTCAAGTTTCGTTCCAAACAACATTATTGTAAGTTGATTAGTTTGTTACAGTTACTAATTACAATAAATAATAATGACAAGTGTTAAGTATTAATAGACAATCTCACACCATTTTTTTCATGGATAATATATTGATTTAGGATCAATAACAAATTGAATAAAAAACTTTATTACAATATTTTTTGATTATTTATAAATTTCGTATTTGGAATTTTGAAAATTATTCAGAATAAATTAACATTTTAATTATTTTTTATGTAACTCTTCTAATTAAGCTTCATTTATAATCAAAACTTAGTTTACTCTTTCGCACACTGTAAAAGAATCGGCGATTATCGAGGATTACATAAAAAAATTTGATATCCAGTCGAACACATGTTGGGTACTTAGATTTTTCGCTTTACTGATTTGTTATAATTAAGATATAAAATAAGTACTTTGGCACTTGAAAAATAATCTAAAAATAATATTTTATTTAAGTATGTTCAATTTTATCTAAAAAAATGCATAATTTTATCTAAGAGTCAATTTTTGTTTATTTTTTAGAAAAAATTTACCAAAAAAATACCTATGCTTGTCAAAAAAGTTGTAGGATTGTAAGTACAGCATGTCTTACGACATAAGGTTCCAACTTTTCCTTCATATCTCCCCTCATCTTCAGAAATCGTTGGAAGACCTTAGGAGTGCATTTTTGAGGCCGTAGAATTTATCAAAAATAAGAACGATATGCAGGGCAACTAAATCTCTTATAAGAAAAGCTAGAATGTACTTACCAAATACCTGTGGCAATTTTGAGCAACTTTTTTGCTAAAATTATATTTTGTTTAAAAAATCCTGCATTTTGAAGTCTTTTACTTAGCTTTTTAGACCTAGTCACTGTAGTAGTAGTTTGACCTAATTATTACGTACTTTGCCCGAAGTCGAGCCTTTAGTATTGACCTTACGTCATGAGACACCCTGTATAAGTATGTCACCGCTCACCGAGTAAGTTTTAATTTATCATTATTATAAGAGAGCGGATTAAGAGGCTTTGAATTGTTTATAAAAATATTAAAGTGTTCTGGTTTACGAGATTATGTAAATTATTAATGATCGTGTCCTACAACGATTTAAACTTTACCATTAATTTCATTCATCTCTTTTTAATCTTACCTAGCTAAAAGCTTAAGAATTCTATTGAAATAAATTCTAAAACGAGACTTTGTAGACCTAAAAATTTATATCTAAATATACAGAGGATTTGACATATGTTTCCTAAAACCCAATTTGTGGCCAAACTACAAAATTTTTGGAAAATTTACGTTAAGAAACTTTATTTCCTCATTTTTTTCTATTTCTTGGCATTTTTGATAATTTATCTGTCACTTAGACCTAAGTATTCAGATACTTCAGATACGAACACTTCAAGACGCTTGTAATTGTATAATGTAATTTCTTTTAATATGAATATAAGAGACCTCCATCTCAAAACCCATAGTATCAAGGATTGCGAAGATCAGGGCCGTAGCCAGGGGTACGCTAGTAGAAATTTTAAGCCTGTTCTTGTCAAAGCTTGCTAAAGCTTTCGTAATACTAATAAAACGATAAGTTCCTAATTGGTGCCGAAGAAGAAAGCATTGATTTAGAGAAAGTCAAATTTTTGCAACTTTGGGCAAAAAACTTCCATCTTCAGAAGAGATTACAGTGGTCAACAGATTTATACAAACCCAGAAGAGAGGCCCATAAACTCTGATTTTACATTTTGGCTTTCAGCCTCTCTTGAACCCGAATTTTTTAGCCTGTCCTGATAACACAGTCTGGCTACGACTCATGTGAAGGTAATCCAAAAAACTGGTGAACTTATCGAGAAATTATGAGAGATGTTCAAGTTTTAGCACCCACAGTCATCTACGAAAGACAAAGTTAACTTAATGATATAGATAACAGCCGCATTTAAACTTTAGAACAATTCCCAAGATACCCAACATTCTCTATATCTGTCTATTTTATGGCGAGGATAGGGGAAGCGATCCTAAACGTATCTACGATCACCTCATTTTGTTCTAGTCTGAATGCACCCAATATTAGCCATAAATCTGTATAAAAAAGTTTCTGTTAGCAAATAATGTGAAAAAACTATATAAATTAGGATTTGGTTCCTTTTTTAGGCCAGGCTACTTCTTCATTAAATTAAGCTGAAAATTGAAAATCTGAACTGAAAATAACAAATGAGAAAGTTTATTTCTGTATAGTTTTCTGATGCTGCGTTGCAATTTTAGTTCTTAATTTAAATATGATTTTTAATTCTGCCAATGCCAACAAACCGTTGAATATCAGGCATGCATGTTTATACAAAACCTTTCAGCTTAAAATAATGCCACAAACACATGCATAAACTATCACGTTATGCAGAACCGTTTCAACGAACACGTTAGGACCTAAGGCGATAATTATTTTCGGGCCCCTCCAAAAATACACTGCAGTCCACAAAACAAATGTGAATTTATATTCTAGTTCTAGTCAACGAAGGTGTACCTTCGTAGTACCTAAAGAACATAGAACAGAGTGAATTTTTTTTAGGAATGTGTTTGGATTAGTTAAGAGGTAAAAACTTAAAATACTAAAAGTTCCCGGTCCTAGCTACATGACTAAGGGAAGGAAGGGGTGAAAAGGTTCTGTTTTAGAGGTTTTCGCTTATATCTCAAAACTGGTGGTTTCTAGGAAAAAAAATATTCTTAGTAGAATGAAAGCCTATGAAATTTCCTACAAGATTGTTCTGATTAATTTTTTCTTTATTCCTTTAGTTTTCGAGATATTCGCCCGCAAACATTGTGAATGTATGAACAAATTTTTGCCTCACGTTTTTCATGAAACTTTTGCATCTAGCACCTCAGCCCTTCGTTTTACACTAAAATTCTTCAGAAAAGAAATTGTAGAGCAATAAATTTCCTTTACTATTTTATGTGAGGCAATTTTTTTTCATACATTAACGATCTTTACGGGTAGATATCTCGAAAACTATAAAAATAGAGAAAAAATAAATAGGAACATTCTTGTATAGGGAATTTGACAAGAAGCTTTCATTATGCTAAAGGTAATTTTTTCCCTAGGATCCACCGTTTTCGAGTTCAATCCTATAGGTTTTCTTTCCCCCGGGCCCTGAAGCATGTGCTTCAAGAGCTTCATGCATAATCCAGCCCTGGTCCTATGACGGGGAAACTTACAGAATAGTTAAATTTTTCTAAAATTTAATTTTTAGCTGAAGAGGGTTTCAGTAATCTTGAAATTAGTTCTTATAAGAGATATTTCTGGAAATTTTACCATAGCAGTGGCAGCTTTATAAGGCTATTTAAATCATGATAATGAAAGAAAGTGAGTAATTAATGAACAAAATAAACATAAAATATTCAGAAACAAACCACGCACAAAAGGAACAATACGCGAGAACTCTCTCAAATACCTTGGACTCTTTTAAAAACCATTTTTTCAACTCAAAACGATGTTATGACAAGTAAAACATTTTATAATAATTTATTGTTACAAAAAACACGCAATTTTAATATTTTATTCATAATAGTAAAGGTTTCACGTTTTATGAATAGAAATGAGCTATCTTTGGTATTTTATAGTTCTGACAGAAACACTTTCATAATTTATAATGACTAATCTTGTTGCTATACTATACGGGGTGGATGACGAAGTGTGCGAATATGCCCCAAGGTCCGTGTCGTAGAAAAAATTAATCGCAGGGAGATTTAATCGTAGGGAGATTTCATCGCAAGGAAAATTTATTGCGATTTAAGAGCAGCAGCTAAATTTAACGGATTTTGTATCTCTTCAAACAAGGGAGATTACCATAGTACAGGTTGAATTTGAATAACCCTGTTGATAATAGGTAATTATGCTCACCATGCATTAAACAGAAAAATGAACTATCAAAGTATCAGCCGATTTTATAGACCACGACAAGATAATTAAAATGAATTTCTTCAGCCAAAAAAAATATAAACCAATTTTCCTTGCATTTTCCAATTATTACTCTACGTCCTCGTCAATGAAAAGAATTAATTTCAGAACCATTCCGACAAGGAAATTAAATTAAATTCATGCATAGGTATAAGGCATTTCGAATTTATTGGAGAAGGCTTGCTAGCGTCTATTGATACCTACTTGATGTTATAAATAACTATTGTACTAAACAATTGACTGTCACAGTTAAGTATATAAATCTATTTAGAAAATTGTTTTAGATCTCATTTAATTCAATAAGTACTCAATTGTTCTTATGTTATAATATTACTTTGCCATTCATATTTTGTTGTTACCTTTTTAGGCACATTCTAAGTCGGTTTCTCTATTTCTAATGCCACAGCCTTTCCTTATTTGGCATTATGCTAACTTGAACTTGAGACTAGTCACAATCAGATAATAATTTTATACATTGTTTTAAATATTTTTTGAATAATTTAATAATAATTTTTATATCTTAATATTTTGGAGTTTTAAACTTCTTCCAGTCAGTGTAATTTTCTTCAAAATAATTATTTTTTTAATTCTCTTAGTAAGTCATCATCGTGACTTGTGAATTAGGTTGTAGGTTAAATTTTCAATTTTTGTATTTTAGTTAGAAAGCGCGTGCTTTCATCATCATTAACAACACTAAAGTTTTTTTTTGTTGATTATAGAATTATTATACTCAAAGTCATTAATAATATTGTCACATTAACACAAAATTTTCTTGTACAAACATCCAACGTTTACTTTTACATTGTAGTAATTTCGAAATGCCAAAACCAAAAAGACCTCAATTAATTTATTTTTTCTTTTCTCAATTAAATTACAAAAAAAAATATTTTCTTTTCTTTATTATACACGCCAGTAGTAGCTTTTTTCAAGTTTAATAATAAACTTACACATACACTTCATGTATATATTCCAAAATTAAATTTTATTTTAGGAGCGATTTAAATGTAAAAGTAACCACAGTTTACATTAAATCAAAAAATAATGTTACAAAAGATTATACTCGTAGAGGTAATTCGAACACAAAATTAAGTAACTGGTAACGAACATTAATTAACGATTTACCTATAATCTTTGATCGGTAACTTTTTAAACTTGTTTTACAAAAGTAACAACACTATTATTTTAGTTTTATTTTAAACTGCATTCTTCTTCTTTGTTTTTAAAAGGTTAGCTTATACTTCGTAATTATGTTTAAGTGCACATTCTTCTCGAGGAGAAGGTATATCATTTTTTTTGCAATTATTCGTTTTAATTACATAAATTCATTTAAATCAGTTTTTTGTGCAATTATAAAGTAAATAATCATATATCATGTTCGTCAGATTGCAGACTGCAGTGGAGTTGAGTTTTTATTTATAACAAAGAAATACAATAAATTAATTAAATTAAGAAAAGGTTGACCCAGAAAAATAACAAATCTATCGAAATTTAGGTTTTAGTTAGGAAAAAAAACGGAAGATTTAAGTTGTTTCAGGATATTTCCGAAACACCACGAATTGTCCCAGTGGGGATCTTGTAACACCGATCTTATTATTGTGTTCATTAATGTCCTCGGCATCACTCAAATCGAAGATGGGAGGGGTTTGGAGTTATAAATCAGCCAGTCGGATCAAAGCCAATACTGTAATCTAGTCCTAAACGGTTGGTCAAAAAGCCCAAAGACCGTGGACTAGTGACTCGTGGTTATGCACTTGGGTAGGCACGATCAGCTTAAACCCTACAGCTGCAGCTTATTCCAGCCGCTGGTGCAGGGACGCCAGACCATGAACTACCCTAAGCATAAGAGGATCTCACTGAAACACAATCACACTATGCACAGTGGATGCACACGGATGGTCACGAACTCTCTTAAAATCAATACACGTCGAATATTTATTAATCCTCCACCACCAAGTTCTTAGCACCAATCAGAACTCTAGTTTCGATTTAACTACGAGGTGGGAACGTACATCGTACTCCGTACGCTTCGTACTCTTATCTTTACGATTATCACCCAGTTCGGACATAAATGCTGTTTATTCGATGTAGCTGGCGATAGATGCGGGCTTAAAAGAGGCATCAAATGGTATAAGTTTCGATGGAGTACGCAAATTATACATAATTTTAAAGAGCATTTAAAATAATTAAAGATATTAAATGATTTGAAAATTAGGAAAAATTAATGAAAATGTTAGTGACGTTAACAAGAAAAATTAAAATGATGAAAAAATATATTTGAGATACCTGAAGGGCCAAAATAAATTAAAATTAAATAAATAATTTTAATGGAGCGTGTCACTTGTCATGAAGTTCAATTTTATTCCGCAAGGCCCGCACAATCGACGGTCCCAAACGTCAAATTACAGTATTACCAAATTACTTTTGTTGTATAAAATCGTTCGAATTTATTCAAATTTGTTTGAATTTTATACAATAAAAGTAATTTGGTAATACTGTAATTTGACGTTGAGGACCGTCGATTATGCGGACCTTGTGGAATAAAATTGAACTTCATGACAAGTGACACGCTCTATTTATCGGGTAGAATGAATTTAAGTGGGCGACCTCGAGTAAATTTACAGTACGTTAGGTTGTAAACGCCGGATAAAAATTTCCACCATGGCATCGCAGATGGTATAAAAACGGAGGATCAAATAGTTGCTGATGGATTACGTAGAGCTATTTTTAATAAAATTCACTCGGGCGCGCAAACGATGTTAATTTTTCCCGTATCAGAGGCAGAATCGTAAGGATTCGTAGCACTCTGACACGTGTATAAAAACGCTTCGTTACAATCTGTCATAGAAAACACACCTCTAGAAACAGAACGAATGCTAGACATTTTAGGGCATATTTCCAAGTTCCAACCCATGTGAGGCACTTTTTACCATCATTTAATTTGTCTAAGATTTTGAATGAACTTATATGGCTGAAAGGAAAATATTTCGAGGGTGAGACAAACAAATACCAAATTGTATAAAAAAAGGCCACCCTAGCGTACATGTTTTAAAAGTGACCACTCTGTATGAAATTAGCTCTTTTCTGATAATACTATTAATTGTTATACCTATACTTGATATTATCTAAATATTAACTATAGAAAATTGAAAATAGAAACAACCAATAACTCCTAGTTTTGCTTGAATGGATATCTAATAAAGAGCAAACCAAGTGGAAAGTGGAAGAATGTCAAGTTACCAGCCCAACATTTCAATATTGACCTATAATGTATTTATTCTTACAATAAACATTTATAAAGACATCTTTTCTTCTCATCACGTATCTAAAAATAACATCCTAATAGCAGACATAATAAAATAAATATTTAGCCGATTTAAACATTAACTTCTTTTAGTTCTTATCGATTTATGAGACCATGCACAGAGTTGTACAGTGCATATGCAATGAACTGCATTTTGATTTAAATTTAGCGATTGCGTGTCAAAGAGAATTTTACGTGCATAAAATGCCTCCGATTCCCCGATATAAACCAATTTATAATTTTTAAGTTCCGATTATTACGCAAACATTATAAAATAAACACTTCACTAAATACACTTAGCAGCTTCTAAATATAATTTGTACTTTTCTACTGTTTATACTGGTTAAACATCAATTAATACTTATGAAAATGTTTTTTTTGTGTTAATTGTTGTTGTTTTCTAATAGTTGATCGTTTTACAAGTCTCGTTAAAAATTGAAAAATATGGTAAAGATTTAATTTGCATGCACGTACTGGAAGTCCATTAGTATAGTAAAACTGCTGTTATTCGGTAATCCGTCTATCCGTCATCATTGTTTCGAATGACGAATATAATTTTTAATGTTGGCAGAAACAGTATTGTATATTGTATGTAAATGTTTTAAAATAAAACGGTTACTAAAAGATTCCAAAAAGAAATAAATTGTTCACAATCAAAAATAATTTGAGTTCGTTCCGAGATCCAATGGCATTTCAATTTAATTAGTATATATTTTTGAGTTTTAATGTGCTTTTTATCAGGATCGAAGTGGCACTATTTGGCCCCGTCTGAAACATCTGTAATTTGAGCCCTCTATGCCGTCCCCATTCTCCAGAAAAATAATAGTCTAGTCAACGAAGGGGTTATAGAGGACATGAAAGAGGACATGAATGTCAAAATATCAAAAATCTATCATTTGATAGTTGGGAAATATAGAATCGAATAAATATCTTATTACTTGATACTATTTTGGGCAGTGATGGACGAGACGAGAATTTCAAAACTTCAATCTCGTCTCGACTCTCATCTTGAATTGAAAATGTCCTCTCGAAAGGTCTCGTCTCGTTAGCTATTTTGTGTTGTGTTTCTCTAAAGATAGTTATGTACTGACGAATAGATTATCTATTCCCTGTATTCAAAAACCGGTTTTAAACAATGAAAATAGAAGTTGTGGAATGTTATGGATCCATAACGTTAGAGAAACTCGACATTAGTGCTCTAGTTTCGATTCTTACTCGTATCTCAAATCGCAGTAAGGTGTCGTTTCGAAATCGAGACGAGAAAAAAATAGATTTTTCGTCCATCACTAATTTTGGGTTTAAGAACGCTACCAAACACTTCATATTTTCACTTCTCGTTTAGTCGGAAAATGGAAATGATACCCACTTTTTCTTAAAAGCGAGTATGTTGACGAACAAGCTGTATTTATAGGAGACTATTTTATTTCCCTTCAGTCCGAGACATCACTTAATAATTACAAGGTAGTTGTGGCTCTTCGCGTCGATATTCGCTATGTTTAAAGTATAAAAATTCTCCGTTCCCCTCGACTCCCACCTAACTCCGCATATACTTGGTCCTTCAATGTGTCTTTAGCGTCGACGCTAGTAAGTTCGCGTTTAATTACATTGTTATTTTAAAATAGTGTTTTACAAATACATGGTTTCCAAAAGGTTCTTAGGCCTTTTTGGCCACTTAGAAGACAATTTTGGAAAACTTGTGACGAAAATGACTAAAATTTATTATAAATTTAGTTGTTCTACAATTTCATTTTATACGTCGTAAAACATCATCGACTAACAGCTTCACTTGCATCATCCCGAGAGGCCCGAGTTGGGAGCGGGGCAATATTATGGTAGACGTGCAACATGCTAACATAGTAAAAGTAAGTTTTACTTTTTTAGTCGCAGCATGATGGACGCTGAAGCTTAACAGTTCCTTACAATGTCTTAAGTGCATTGTTTAATTTGCGCAACAGATTTTTATCTAAAAACCCTTTACCACGGTTTTGGGTTACTGTTTGTGTTACAGTGTAGTAGTACGTTGTGGTACGTACTCTACAGCGCGCAATTACTATTATCTGTTTGTAATAACAGATTCTTATCATACAAACCTCTACTAGGGTTTTGATTTACTGTTCGTGATAACAGTGTAGTACGTCGTGGTACGTACCTTCCAGTGCGCAATTACTATTGTTTGTTTCTAATAACAGATTTTTTTTCTTAAACCCTATACTAGGGTTTTGATTTCCTGTTCGTGATAACAGTGTAGTACGTCGTGGTACATACTTTACAGTGCGCAATTACTATTATCTGTTTGTAATAACAGATGCTTATCATACAAACCTCTACTAGGGTTTTGGTTTACTGTTCGTGATAACAGTGTAGTACGTCGTGGTACGTACCTTCCAGTGCGCAATTACTATTGTCTGTTATAATAACAAATTTTTTTTCTTTTCTTAAACCCTATACTAGGGTTTTGATTTCCTGTTTGTGATACCAGTGTAGTACGTCGTGGTACATAATTTACAGTGCGCAATTACTATTATCTGTTTGTATTAACAGATGTTTATCCTAAAACCCTCTATTAGGGTTTTTGCCTTACTGTTTGTGATAACAGTGTAGTAGTACGTTGTGGTACGTCCTCTACAGTGCGCAATTCCTACTTTTGATCTGTTTGTAATAACAGATTCTTATCGTACAAACCTCTACTACGGTTTGGGTTTACTGTTCGTGATAACAGTGTAGTACGTCGTGGTACGTAACTTACAGTGCGCAATTCCTATTGTCTGTTTCTAATAACAGATTTTATCTTAAAACCCTATACTAGGGTTTTGATTTACTGTTTGTGATAACAGTGTAGTACGTCGTGGTACATACTTTACAGTGCGCAATTACTATTATCTGTTGTAATAACAGATGTTTATCTTAAAACCCTCTATTAGGGTTTTGCTTTACTGTTTGTAATAACAGTGTAGTAGTACGTTGTGGTACGTACTCTACAGTGCGCAATTCCTACTTTTGGTCTGTTTGTAATAACAGATTCTTATCGTCCAAACCGCTACTAGGGTTTTGGTTTACTGTTCGTGATAACAGTGTAGTAGGTCGTGGTACGTAACTTACAGTGCGCAATTACTATTGTCTGTTTCTAATAACAGATTTTTATCTTAAAACCCTATACTAGGGTTTTGATTTACTGTTTGTAATAACAGTGTTGTACGTCGTGGTACATCCTTTACAGTGCGCAATTCCTCTTATCTGTTTGTAATAACAGATGTTTCTCTTACAATCCTCTATTAGGGTTTTGCTTCACTGTTTGTGATAACAGTGTAGTAGTACGTTGTGGTACGTACTCTACAGTGCGCAATTCCTACTTTTGGTCTGTTTGTAATAACAGATTTTTATCTTAAAAACCTTTACTGCGTTTTTGCTTTACTGTTTGTGATAACAGTGTACTGTATGTTTTCTGCTAACAAATATGGAATTGGTTGCCTGTACACTACCAGTGTACGTCGTACAGTACGTATTTTACCCTGCGCACTTACTGCTATTGTCTGTTTGTAATAACAGCTTACTATATTAAAAAACATTAGTATGGATTTCCAGTGATTCTGGTAAGCTCATCAATTGTTTGAGGATACAGGTTAGAACTTACACTGCTTGAGCTAACAGTTCCCTGCACTGCCCTGCTATGTTACACTGCTGGGCAAAACTTTTATAAAATATAAGTCGTGGTATGCATTTACCCTAAGTTCTTGCATCTTTTGCTGTTTGTGATAACAGTTTTCTTTTACCTAATACATTTCCTTACTATTTTCTCTACTGTTTGTGATAACAGTATACCTCGTGGTATGCATTTCCCCTGAGCTATTGCGTTCTTTGCTGTTTGTGATAACAATTTTCTTTTACACAATACATTTACTTAGTCTTTTGTCTACTGTTTGTGATAACAGCATACGTCATAGTACGCCTTTAACATTGCGCAATTTCTAACTTTGTGTAATAAAATTTTGACGACAGTAATTATAAGGAGTCATAAAAACTTTTATGACAAATATTGGACAAACCTTCCATTTCTATCCTTATAAATTTTTCTGGCTGGTCACTATTTTAATTGTTTCATTTTCTATGCTTCATAGATGATGACACTTCCTTGCGGAGCGCAGAAGTTCTGACCTTGGTGTCAATGGAGGGCATTACTTTTTGCAAATTGGGCTAGGTGGACCACCTACTCCACTTTGCGTCTCTTTTTATTACAACTACAAAACCAACTCGATGCTGGTTTCTTCGCCATTGGTATTCCCTTACCCTCACGCTTAAAAAAGAGGGGGGGGGGGAACAGGCTATATCTCCAGAGATTGGGAGACGCCGAGAGATTACTTTCTGATATTAATTACTCAGAAGAGAATTGGTAGATTACACTTCTTCTGTGATAAAATGTTAGCCCTCTTAATACTTTCCTGGATAAGGGGTTATAAAATCCCCTTTTTTCCAGACACTATGACAGGCACAGCTTCCTACAAGTGAGAAACGTTCACAACAGGAGCAATTACAATTTTAAAAGTCAGTAAACGACTTGTTATAACTAGGGGCAATACAGGTCTGTGTACCACATTCCGAGCGATTTTTCTCTACAGCATACTGCACCTTTTACATTTACCAAGCTCATGCCCTTTATACAGTTTCTTGGAATAACGGGTATTTTTGCGTCAATTACCTAGACGAATTTTTAATCGTCGCAGCTTCGTACTCGGAGTGCTCGCAAAATACCTGCCACCGTAGGGTGGAACTCTTAAATTCCTTTGGGTTTCCTTATAAATAAATAAAAAATAAATAAGGAACACAGTTCACTGCAAACATATCTCAGGGCAAAATGGTTTTTTGGGTGTGTTTTTAATAGCAAACACGTAAACTACAAAGTTCCATTCAACTCAAGGAGTGTGAAAAGTTAAAGGCCAGACTTTACATATGTCACCTCATATGCTTACAGATTCAATCCTGTTTCTGTTGGTACACAAAAAATTTTCTCTGTGAACATTGGTCAGGCATACGATCAATGTCTCTGATACACTTTTGATAAAGAGTTGTAATATCAAATCACACGTTTTATCATACCAACGCAGGATCGGTCTGCTAGCAGTGTGAAACATTCACACGGAGGACTTACTTCCATAGTTCGCTACTACTTTAGAGCGACAGAAACAATTAAAGATTTTGCGACTAATTAATAGAACTGTTGACGCTATCATGATTATTATAAAACAATCCACACTGACTTAAAGTGGTGAAGTCGTATCACGACATTACAAATCGCCCTCACACTGGAAATCCTTGGATTTTTCACTCTCTGGGTAGAGAGTGTATTGCAAAAACAAAAGCACTCATTAGCGTGATGAAGTCAACAACAAGTACAAACAATTTTTGGAACTGAAAGCAATATAATAGGGATAGGTTGATTTGCTACAACTAAGACCTTCACTTCCGGCACTTCGTGTGGGAAGTGCACGAACAAGGTACATGGTAACCAGTGATGTAAAATTCCCTTAATTTAAAATTTTTGGTACTTTCGTTTGACATTGGTAAATTACCGCTGTACCTTACCGCTAAGAATATACAGTACTGCAATCATTACCATTACTGCACTAATTTAACTAATGGTAATTTCAAACGGTAAATTACCGGCAACTTACAGTATTCATTTCGTAACTTACGGTACTCCGGTACTCCATTCTTACTTTCTGATAGAAACTACAACGTACATCACTGTCCAACTCTATGGTAATTAACGGTACTTGAACACAATAAATTAGGACTCACATCACTGTGGCTAACAAAGTCGATTCTCAAGAACGAATCTCTTCTGTGTTTTGATTTTTAAAAGATCCACATTTAGTAGCTTCGGTTTTTGAATTTTATAACAGTCCACATTTAGCAATTTCCATATACCCACTACACCCCTTCTAGGGGTCATCCAACTACATTAGTAGCGTATAAGGAACGGGTTCGAATATATGTTATCTTCCAGAATCAAAACCAAGGATTCGTTTTGTCTTGTAGCCGATTCTACAGCATAACTGCTCTAGAAGACGAATATGCTTTTGCTAAGCAATCTTAAAGGTTAGCATGGAGGTACATGTAAATAGGGATTGGTGTTTCCATATTTAGTTTTACAAGGAACATCGTCTTTATTCGTTCTACTTATCCTTTCAGTAGGAGCACATGTTATTGTCTTTACAAACACCCTTTAGTAGAAGAATGTTATGTTAATAATTCTTCCTTGTTTGTAAGTATGTACTTGCAAATTCCTATTGACATATTTTCTACTTTGTCCGACTTCCTCACTGAGTTGCTTTTATATGAGATAAGCGAACTCTCTTTATCGCAACTTCGTATTACTTTAAACATCTACCTTGTAATTATTAAGTGATGTCTCGGACTGAAGGGAAATAAAATTGAACGATCAAACGAACTTACCTGTTGTGAAGTTCGATCGTAATTTTATGAACCTTCAGTCCGAGACATCACTTCCCACCCTCCCGGACTTAGGTCTTCCACCAGAAGTTGCTCTGGAATCCTTTGAACTAATGAAGGACCAAGTATATGCGGAGTTAGGTGGGAGTCGAGGGGAACGGAGAATTTTTATACTTTAAACATAGCGAATATCGACGCGAAGAGCCACAACTACCTTGTAATTATTAAGTGATGTCTCGGACTGAAGGTTCATAAAATTACGATCGAACTTCACAACAGGTAAGTTCGTTTGATCGTTCAATTATACATCTTATAGGGTTAACAGATGTAAATTATTCTACTAATAATCAATTATTTATAAATAATGTATACATAGATACTTAATTACTTATCAACAAATATTATTTTATCTCAAGGCCAATTTACTGATATAAGACAAGTTAATTGCAATTTTTAGTTAAATTAAAAATTACATGCACTTATTTTATTTATAGCTAAAGTGTATCTTGAAAATGTTAATTTTTTGTATGTGTGTGGCCATTAAAATTCTAGCAAATAAAGAAAAAAATTAAAATGTTACCATATAATCCTTAATTAAAATGATAAAAAACATTTTTGTTTCTTCACATAATTAACATAGAGATTGATAATTTTGATACTAAGTTATACTTTCCCAAAAGAAATTTAAATAGATATCGTATATTAGACATATTTGTCATGCTCTTATCTTTATGCTTTTTTTCTATTTTATTCTTCTCATACTCTTCCTTGTATTCTTCAATAACCCTTCTAGTTCTTTTTAGTCCATAAATACTTGTAATATTTCTTTTACTGATTTGCTTTAATTGGCTGCTTCATGGATTGTATTGTATTGTATTGTACTCAGGGGTCGATTGGCTTCTAAGTCTTACAGAACTGCGACCAGTGTTGATCTTTTGTTCATAACCCTACTCGTATTTATGTTCTCAAGAATTCAATCTTGCCAGCAAAGCATAGAATGTTTCTGATAAGTTTGCTTTTCCCATCTTCAGGCGTCAATTGAGCCTGTGTTAAGTGTTTCGGTCTAAGCCGAACCAATGCATCGCAATTGCTGAGAATGTGTTCTGCGTATTCTATCTCCGATTCACAGAGTCTGCATATGTCACTATCCTCCAGTCTCAGTTTCTTGAGATGGTACCTCACTGGACAGTGTCCAGTTAACAGACCCGTGAAGAGTCTTATTTCATTCTTTGGTAATAGAATAAGCTTTTTAGCATTCGTGGTCGAGTACTCGATGAATTTCTTTGACTCTCTTTGTCCTGGTGCGTTGTTCCAGTTAGAATTTTTGTTCTCAGTTTCCCATTTTTGAATCTCTACCCTTCTATGTGTTCTTGATAGTCCACAGAATGGTTTAGGTCCAATCGGGAGGGCTTTTGAGCCTGTTCTAGCCAATTCATCAGCTATTTCGTTTCATGGAAATAAGGAAATAGAGTATAATATCAAGGAGGAATTCGTGGACTGAGGAACCTGGATTAACTTGTGATCCACGCTCAGCTTTTTTACTGCTCACTCCTCACACATGCGACCTGCATAAAAACCGATGGGAAATCGAGGAAATACAGTACAAGTCTCTCTTAAATAAATGTTTTGTACATTTAAATTTCACATTACCTGCCACAGAGATAACACATGTGGAAGAAATAATTCGGTTGAGTTTTTAGTATAAAAATGATACATTTCTTCCCTTGTCTCAACATAGTCTCTCTACACAACATGATTCATATCGCTACATGTGCATAAATAGCATCAATGGCAATTGATGAGTGTTCTAATAAGCCG
The DNA here is from genome assembly GCA_963924605.1 of Malthinus seriepunctatus. Classification (NCBI taxonomy): domain Eukaryota; kingdom Metazoa; phylum Arthropoda; class Insecta; order Coleoptera; family Cantharidae; genus Malthinus; species Malthinus seriepunctatus. The sequence continues at coordinate 55,390,102 of OZ004600.1, forward strand.
AAATCTTATATTTGAGTTACCTGTTCTAGCAAAAAGTCATTATGTAATGCACTCCTTTAAGGCGACTTTCTTCCATTTGAGTAAAATATTGTTGGTGAAACCAGCAAAGTTCATGAAAAGATAGACGTATATAAAATGAATTGAGAGCGTGTTGCACAATTTATAAGGACGTGTATATGAAAGATTTCTTGTGGGATAGAGATTTGTACAACTTAGTCATCAAAATGGTAAGTTTTATCATAACACGAACCAACGAGGGCTCTTCAGAAATGTTTCATATTATTATTTTTTTTGAATTTGAACAGTTAGTTTCTCGGCTCGGTTGATATAGGTGATACTGTCGGAAGATTACTCTTGTTTTACTGAGAATTTAATTTTGTGAAGTTATTTAAAAGAGGCGACGTCACCACTGTTAAAATGCAGCAAAATAATGGTCACGGCGTAGCTAATTGTGGCGTTATAAAGCTATTTTTCATTAATATGAAAAGTAATATCTAACAAGGGATAATAGCCAGAGGTTTCTTGCCTAAAAGTATTAAAATCGATAGGTTAATTAATTAGCATTTTGCAATTGAAAACTCAAAAATTAGAGGTTATTAAAACTTTTTTTTTCACTATTTAAAAGGCGATTTTGCGATCCAACTTAGGCAATAAACCTGCATTTAGGGGTTCTGATACCACTTATATTTTTTTTAAAGATTTTTTTTAGTCGTTCAGGCAGAAATAGCTATTTTCGAAACCAATATTTTTTTTTTTTTACCACTAAATAGAGGATAGCGGCATAACGGCGTAACTTTTTACTTAAATTTTATGATAAGAGTATCTAACAATTTGCACCTGATAAATAAGTCCAGCTTTTGAACTGTATTTCCGCCTGCTTCTACTTTTTGTTAATACTCAAAATGGCGCCTGACGTAGCCTCTAGTGTTTATGTTATAGTATTATAGTTATAGTTAAGCGATTTGATATTTTAATTTTACTTAGACATTATCAGCGTCACAATAATAGACTAATTAATCTACGTACCGCTGTCATTTTTTACTAAGGTAAAAATAAATAGTACTCCTATATATTATTTAAAGCAAGTCGTAGTGGCGCACTAGTAGGGAAAACTATTCCGACTCGGTTTCTTTTTTTATTTATATTCATGACACCTTTGGTTTTGCTTCTCAAAAAATAAATAAATTACAGCGAACTGTTTTATCAGCTTTACGCAAATGTCACTTTGACGTACGCGCCAAAATGATTGACAAGTCAGCTACTATTTATCTAGTAGTTGTAATTTCAGTAATGGAGCTTGTCAGTTGTCATGAAGTTCAATTTTATTCCACAAGGTGCGCACAATCGACGGTCCCAAACGTGAAATTACAGTGCAGTGAAATCTCCCTTTACGGACACCTCTAATAAGCCGAAACCTCTCATAAACGGGCAATTTTATAAGAACCATTTATTGAAATAGTTTATATTTCTATCTCTATTTAGCGGACACCTCTTATAAGCGGACAATTAAAAAGCGACCAGTGCTGCCCGCTTAAAAGAGATTTAACTGTATTAACAATTATTTTTATTGTATAAAACTCAAAAAATTTATACAATAAAAGTAGTTGGCAATACTGTAATTTGACGTTACCGTCGATTGTGCGCACCTTATGGAATAAAATTGAACTTCATGACAACTGACACACTCCATTAATTATAATATTTAAAAAAAAATTTGCGCCACTCCGGCCTCGTCTAGTATAGCATAAACTAATTTATTTGCTGTTGATTTAGTATAGCTTCGCACAAATATGGGACGAAAAGATCATCTTCGGGGCGCTAAACATTTTAGCATGAAAAATAGAATGCGTTCAGTGAGAGCATCTAAACATTTACTACAGACTCCAGTTTATAAGGCGACAACTTATTTTAGAAATCTTTCGGAAAAAAACTCTTCGCCCGCACTTGAATCGGACGATATTAACTCGGCATCCGACACGTGGGGTGTGACAAACCCCAGCGCTCGAAAACTACATAGCAAACATTCAAATATCGCTCCAATACAGAGTTTTAATAGCTTTTAAAAACATATTATTCTACATAGTAAAGCAAACGCCGCAGTCAAAAAATTGAGATTGTGGCAGTGCAATACTGTTTTGAAACAGTACTACTAGTAGTACTGTTTCAAAAGCGAGTTGGGTTTGTCACACCCCACGTGTCGGAACTCGCGAGTTTTTTTTCTTTATGTTTTGGGTGAAAATCCCAAACCACTCCCCAAAAAGAGAAGGTCTAATGAACACGAGAGTATTTCATAATGTCCTTGGGTTCAAAATTGAAAAATTAAGTGCGTGTGTGAAGTTTTTGACGCAAAAATTACAGTGAAAGTCGGATGTAACGACGGCGAAGGGACCGACTAAAAAGGGTCGTTATACCCGGTCGTCGTTATATCAAAACTTACCCATTTTTATTATTATCAAAAATTCTTTATTAATAAAGCACCATGAAATGGACATAACATTTCTTTATCTCGACGTCATTTTTCCCGTCCGCGCCTGATGATCTTCAGAAAATTATTTGCAGCCGTAGATTGCAAATATCGCCAGGTGAGACCGAAAACCACGTGGTAGTCTTGAAATTACCCCGTCACGTCGTTATACCCGGCCTGCCAAACCAAAAATTTTCGCTTTTTGCGGACGTTAAAAGCGACTTCGTCGCTATAGCCGGTCTACCGGCGTCGCTATATCCGAATTTTTTTGCATTGAGTTGAATACAAATCCAACCAAACTTTCAAATCCCCGTCGCAATATGCGACTTGTTGCTTATAAGCGACGTCGTTATTCGCGACTTTCACTGTATTAAATATTTGAAATAATTTCTATTTGCAATAAAAAAGTTGTAAAAAATACGTTAAAAAAAATTAAAACAAGCGCGGTCTGTGAGACCGACGTTAGTATGGATGTTATATGCTGGCACATTAGTACTGGAAGGTTAATTGACGAAACTGGTTTAATAGAAGTTAAATGTCCACAATCTGCTGCAGAGATGTCTCCAAAGGATGGAATTGCCAATGCAAAAATTAAGTTTGCAAAAATTGTCGACAACGAAGTTAAATTAATCCAATCTCATTATTATTATTACCAGTCCAGGGACCACTGAATATCACAAATCGGGACTATTGCGTGTTTGTAATCTAGGCTCCTTTGGGATTAGAGAGGGACATTATATACAAAGATGAAGAATTTTGGAATAACATGAAAGTCTCATTAAAAACATTTTTCTTTAAATGCATGTTGCCAGAGTTAGTTGACCCACAGCATCCAAAAAAGAAGGAAATTAAAGACTTGAGAAAAAAACAATAAACTACAAGTTCTTAAACCCAACAGAACTTAAATTTAATAAAAGTGATTGTGCATTTACTTTTTGGAAAGCACTTGTATAGCTATGTGCAATAAAGGTGTAATTCAATATCATGTTTATATGTCGTGAACGTTGATTGCTGATAAGAGACCGAGAATTTCAACTTAGTAAGAAAATTAAATAATAGTTTGCGCCTAAAATATAGGCAATTGTATTGAAAAAAATTAGAAAACAGGGGCAACTTTAGTTTAAGTTCACGTCAAAATAACCAATAAAAATTGTTAAAATTTTAGCAGTCAATAGGGAAAGGTGTATTTTATTTTTCTACATGACGATAAATTTGATAATATAAGTAGGTTACCCTACAGATGAGCTGAAAGTTTGGTGACATTTAAGACGTTGTTACCTTAAAAGTAATTTTATTTTTGGAATTAGATACATGTAACGAAATAGATTCATGTTTTGTCTAACTAAATCTTTTTAAATTATTTAAAAATCTTTAATATTAACAGAATAATATAAACTAATTCGACATGCTGTTTTTCGGGTGCGATCCGGTGCGATAGAGTCGCCTTAATGGCATATCCTGTGAAACAAGAGACTTCCCACGTGGGTGCAATCCGAATGACGGAAAATGTTTAGATGAGCCGCACTAAAAAAAATCATCGTTGGTTTTCTATTACGTCGCTATACCTACAGTAGTAGGGAAAATCCGTTATTGTGAACCAGAAATGAATATTAATGAAAAATAGAGTATCAAAAAGCTATTAAAATCTAACGATTAGCTCGCTCGAACTTAACCTACCTAATAATGTAATAATAATCATGCATTATGGAAATCGTTATCTCCATAATCGTTTTGTTTAATTATGCATTTAATTATGAATTCAAATTTTCGAATAAGACAACATTTAAAGTCAAAATTAACAATTCAACTTAGGCGAATGTGTAAAGTACACCTTTTTTGTGTCCTCGCTTATAGGCTATTAAAACCAAAAGATAACGTGATTTTGTGTAGTTCATTATACATTATGTAAAGCACCTATACAATATGTAAATTTAATGAACACACTTACTACTACTACACGTAATAAAAATAAAATTTTTTAAAAATTAAGCATGTCGAAGAGCGCCAAATTGAATATTTGATAGACAGATTGTTAACAGTAAATTAAACTACTTCTTCTAATATTCAACTCAAGTTTTCTAATGCTTCCTTATTTTACTCTTTTTTTATGTGTATTAAAGTGAATGAGTCACTGCCTAATGTTTTAAACTAAAATACGTACATACAAATTAATTATGTCTAAACAAAAATATAATAAAATCAAATTAATAAATAGCTATCAAACAATTAGAGCACTATTTAATAGAAGTTAAGTGCCACGATCCATTATTTTATCTTAGTGACAAATAAACGTAATTAAGAGAATTAACAAGGCAACAATTTAATGATCTTTTATTAATGATTACAATAGAAACATGTCACTTGTCGTCGGAAGAATTTGTTTAAAAAAAAAATTCAATATGCAAATGCACATGTTTAATAATTATTTAATTGTTGTATGTGCCAACAATTACAATTTCAAACGTCAACAATGGAAGTTGATGCTGTCTCTGCGAGTATGCCAAAAAGAAATTTATTTTAAATGTGTTCAATTTGTTTCATGTGAATATTTTTTAGACACCTAGAAACTTGTTGATTAATGATGAATATCCAACCTTGGACCAAATTCTTGCTCATTTTTTTCAGTTTTTTTCTAATCAACGTATTATACGCCTAAACGAAAATAATGAGTATTTTCCCTCTCCAACTAATAGTGTCTAAAAATTATTACAGGGTGCGGCATGCGTTTTGTAATGCGTAATGCGTGGGATTACTATACCCTCATTTCAACGCATCATTGGGTAATATATCTCACAATACCTAGTACCATGATACTACATGGACGACAGCTAAAAAAAACTTTCTTAAATCGAATCTTGAATTAATTTAGACACTATCTTACCCTATACTATAATAAAGTCGATGTCCGTTAAGACCTTTCTTACAGATAAAAATTTTTTTAAATCTCTACATAAACAATTTAGGTAAAAATGGCCCATTATACTGCCGTTGATAGATGGTCCACACTGGGATATCCCGTTAATGTGAACGTTAAGTGATGTCCATTTTAGAGTCGTTGAGATATGGTCAAAAAAGGGACGATCAAAAATCATACTTTTTGGGATCGTCTGTACATGGCCCACATGGAGAGACGCTCTTAATATTAATTTTATGGTCGTCCATATAATGGTCCTTACGTGGGCGTCCAGATGATGTCTCTTTTAGAGTCGGCCAGAGTTGGCCCATATCGGGGCCATGCATATCGGGATCTCCATAATATGACGAATTCTGTAGTTTCTAGGGAGAAGTTTTCTAGATATGGTCAAAAAAGGGACGATCAAAAATTCTACTTTTTGGGACCATTTGTACATGGCCCATATAGAGAGACGCTCTTAATATTAATTTTATGATCGTCCATATAATGGTCCATATAATTACGTGGGCAGCCAGATAATCGCTTTTCGAGTCGCCCAGAGTTATCCCATATCGGGGCCATGCATATCGGGATCTCCATAATATGACGAATTCTGTAGTTTCTAGAGAGTAAAAGGCGGTCATAGAGTTGGCTTGTCTAACAGATGGCTAACGTCAATAGCAATAGCAATAGGAAGCAGTTGCGAACTCTGAATGTATATACCTCCGTTGCTAAGCGACTCTCATGTTGTTAATGACTACTTTTGTGCTCCTATTTCTAGCACGTATAATGCGGGCCTTGAAGGGTTTACTCGCACTATAGAGCGAGCAATGTTAATAGAAGTTTTAAATTTCATGAAGTAACACCTGACGCTTCCTGCAACATACTTTCGAAGATCAAATCTAGGACAGTAGGCTGCAATGCCGTTGATATTTTCATGATTAGAATGTGTTGTCTGGAAATTGTTATATATTTAACTCATATCGTGAATTTTCAAATTTCAGAGTTGAGAGCTGTAAGTATACCTACGCTATCGAAAATTATGGAATGGCTATGAGTGACCAGGTTGTGACTTATCTAGAGCGAAATTGTCTTGAGGTTTCAGAATTTTCCAAAATTTGGAAGACAGCTCATATTACACTCATTCCTAAGGTTGATGTTCCCTATCAGATTTCAGAGTTGAGACCTATAAGTATACCTACGCTATCGAAAATTATAGAATGTGCTATAGTCACCAGGTTGTGACTTATCTAGAGCGAAATTCAATTTTGACCATGCATCAGTCGGATTTTAAAGGGGGATACAGTTGTTCCAGAGCTTTGTTGAGCGTAACGGATGAAATAGTGTCGGCCACTGACAGAGGTCTCATAACTATACTGATTCTGTTGGACTACAGTAAGGCTTTCGACACTATTGACCATGAGATCCTACTCGCGAAGCTAAATTATTTTGAATAAGTTTCTTTACTGCTCCGGAACTACTTGACCGGCCGTAAGCAACGGACTGTGCTGGAGAGTGGTGTTTCCAATTTCTCGGCAGTTAGGGCTGAAGCTCCTCAGGGATTGGTCTTAGGTTCAATTCTTTGTAATGTTCATGTGTCGCTGTACGCTGACGATACTCAGCTTCTGTATTTCTTTGACGGTATTTGTGTTGATCAGACCGATCAACGTTAGTCGTATAAATGGCGATCTGGATAAATTGTAACTTCAAAGACAGATCAAGGATTTAACGACAGATTATGCTACTCTTACTCTCAAACCAAAGCCCATTTATGGACTAGGTATCTGAAATTACTGGAAATGGGTAGTTAATCGCACAATGAACGATGAAAAACTTTATTATACGTTTGCCTACCTCGGAAAAGCAACTGTGGAAGTAAAAAGCATCATCGTACTTGTGATCTAATTTTGACTTTGAGGATTTGAATTTCGTTACTCATATGCAGAAGCAAATAATTATGCATCAAAAGCATACATAGAAATTCTTCAGCGGAGCTTTGCAAATAATTGATTTTATGAGTGCAGTAGCGCAACCAAATTTTTTAAGGGAAGATGAACCTTAATATATTTTAGGAGAGGGGCATTAATCCCGAATAGTTCCATAATGGGTGCGATCACCCTCCAGCTGGACCACTGCACCACATTGATATTTTTAATATTTTCAGGGGCTAACCTCTATTTCCTGGAAAAAATAATTTTGTACTTTATTCCTTCACGATCAGGAAGTAGCGAATTGGGGTGTCGTGTTGTACGTCTAGCCGAGTTTTGATTCATAACAAAGCAATTATTCACAAGTCAGTAATTTATTACAATCTCTAAGTGCATTGTTAGTGGTTAATTTTGAATAATTAGATATTAATAAATTAATGTTAGTGTTGAAGTCACACATTATCCAATTTTTTTACAGATATGAGTAAACATTATGATGCGTGATGTCGATATAAAGTACATTTTTTATTAATTAAATTTGCAATCTGAGGTCATTCGGTTATCATTTTTGAAAATGAATTGTGGTAATGACATCATTTCGACATCATTATTACAATAATTTAGTTAGAACAATTTTATTCACATCATCTAACTCAAAATCAAACCGTTAGTCTACCTCTAACATCAAAATCAAACTGTTAGAGTTAGTCTAACTCTAACATTTTCATCAATCGTGACGATTATTTTTATTTTTTTAGCGTGTGAAAGAATATTGCTTCCGTATACTTCGGTGTTGTAAAATATGTATTCATAATTTCCTGACAAGCTAATTATAAAAAGAAATACCTGTGGATATTTATAATATATCATTTCACACTCACACGCGCTCAAGGCTCTAAAATAGAATAGAATAGACAATAGAGTATCCCTTACGAGATTTTTGGCTGGAACGTTAATTTAATCACTTTACATTATGAACCAATCGTTAGCTTTTTAATTCTAATATGAGCAATTAATCAAAAAAAAGGAAAGATTTATTGATATTTCATAAGCGTTCAATAATAAAAGGATTTGATTAATTGAAGTTGGCACGTAATGCTTCTTCTCATTCACAAAATAAATTAGATTGGTCACGAATGTTTTTTTTAGATTTTAGAATTTATCACAATTCACAGTTGGTAAATTTATTTTAAGAGACCATCAGATTTAAAAATAGATTTTTGAAATTCATTTTATATTCATAAAAGTTTACCTATAGGCTGAGTTTCTCGTTGTTGCATAGGATCACAATCATAACTTGATTTATTTTTAAGGGCGTTCAATGATAATTAATAGCTTAGTGCTAGTGTTATTAATAAACAAAATTGGACTCTTTTGACTCTTATCAAATAATGATTGTTAACATCTAACTGTAGTAAGAGTTTCAGAGTTTCTTACAAACCATATTATTCTGAAGGATGTAAGAATGTAAATATAAAACCAAATATCTTGTATAGAAGCTAACATTTTAAGCCTGGATTGCCTTGAATAGTACCGACCCTAAGGGTGTGTCTCGGTTAAAAATTCGGTTTATCTCGGTGTCTCCAGCTTCATCATGCATTAGAAGGGTTTTGAATTAATGTGGGTTTTAAATTTTGCAGGAACTGATCTTGCAATCATTTTCCAAACAGAAGATAAGGAAATACCACAACCCGCAATTCTATCACACCAAAAAAAGGTTTAAGAGGGTCTTTTTGTCACCTTCTTCATCACGAATAAATTACAAAATAATAAATAGTTAAATTGCGTGTAAATATGAATCTATAACTACTATCTAGCAAAAGTATCAGAAATCAGACCACTAATAACTGTAATAAAAAAATGATTACAGTTCTTACAATCAAACACATAATTGCTTTCAGTTGGTTATATGAATTGTATAACATTTTACAAATCATTAAGCATCGATGTATCCTTTTTACCTAATTTTATTAATTGAATTCCATGTTACTCAAACTGTTAATTGTATACAGGAAACTATTTCTATTGAATTATATCGAGCTCTATGCCAAGTATCTATAAATAATTATTATTGTTGAAAGTTTATTATTGAAATCAATAGATAAAATGTATTATAGGTACCTTTAAAATTTATTATACACTTGTCTCGAAGATAAAATCTGACTTTGTGCAGACATCGCGTATAAAAAACCGACGAAACTTTTATAATTAAAATAAATCAAGAGCCAAGACAGTAGCGTGCTTAAAATAGTTTATTTTTATTTAAATTTGTACTCCTTCATATTGTGTGTCACTATAACAAATTTTTTGGAAGAATTAGTTTGGGAATAATGGCGCCACCAGGAAATTTTAATTGGGGGAGAGAGATTGTGGAGTCTGGCTGGGCTTCTGAAAGAAAAAGAATGTCCCTTGTTGCACTGATAAGTTACGTAGGCAGGAATGTTCTTGTGAAAGAAATAGCAAGTTTATATTTATAGTTAAAAGGCTAACTGGACATTAAATACATTTATGAATGCATTTGCATTGCAGTATTACAGTATAATATGCTGAGATAAAAGTTTCAGATTTCTGAGATTTCAAAAACAATGAAAGAGAGAAAGTTTGGTAGCTTCTTTCCAAGGTTTAATATTTTTTATATTTGTCTAGTAGTACAAGAGGCATTGACATTGGCATCATAGTATAGTCACAGAAAAACTATCGCCCGGCCTGCTGACCGGCGATCTCCGGTTGGGCCAAGTGAAATTTTGGCCAAATGAAAATAAATGGAAAATTATTCACAATTGTTGGAAATCCATGCATATAACATTTTTGTTTCGCTTAATTTCACAGTACAAAAATATGTTTAAAAATTTATAAAGTTGATAAACTCCAAAATATTTCGCCTGTGGCGGTGTGTGGGGATAGGAAGATCTTTGGAACCCAGACTTGTGATAGTGTCCCTACTAGCCACGCCACTGCTATTGAGGCCAATTTATTTTTTAGTCAGTAGGGCCAACCACTAGCCAGTCTGACTAATTTGTCTATTTGGAAATACATTCCAAGCATTTTATGTATTAGTACTAGGAGTGATTGAAATTTTTTTCCAGAAGATAAATAAAATAAAAGTCAGGCTTCCGATGGGTGAAAAGCAATCCACAGTTTGTTGCTGTGGTTGAACATTTAAGACATATTCGTGCTACTTTTCTTCATAGTATCTTTCAACGAAATTAAAAATATAAGATGTTTGATATCATCGGATAGCTAATTTTAAGGGTTTTAAAATATTTAAAAATATACAGGGTGTTGAGTTTAAAATAAGAAAGCTGTAGATCTGTTTCCCACTAAACCAGAAATCACAACATGAAATGTTCAGGTTCATCAAACAACATAAATTTTCAACCAGCCATTGGTAAGACTTTCACCCATCGGAAGCCTGCCAGAATTTTTTTTATTAATCTTCTGATTATTAATCCATGTTTTAACCTGTATAAAATGAAGATGAAAAAAATTCAGTAGCTCCTGTACTATTAGGTTGAAAAGATCAGCAACTTGTGTGTTGTGGGTCTGTGGAATTGATAAATTCGAACGAAGAAAATAAAGATAAATCAGGAAGTTACTAATGGTAACTAGTTTTAATCGTAAATATTTCTTTTAAAATTTACTGAGAATCAGTATTAAAAGCTGTTATAATTGAGGTCGGCGCCAAATTAAAGCGATTCGGTATTTTCAAAAATACTTTTATTTATTTAGGGTAATTGAGATTACGTACTTGTTAAGCGTATGTGAATCAACAAAAAAATATCGATACCAAGATATTTATTTAACTTTATGTAATTATTTATTTCACACTATTAATTAACATAATTTGTAAACTTACAGTTTTATAATTATACCAAGTACCTACCAAAGGAGTACCTCTCGAGAAAAACATAAGATTAACGTATGCTATGTCGAACGCTAAGTATTTCTTATTTACCTATGAGGTGCAATCAATTTATTAATTTACTGGGATGTGTCCAGCGTTCCGTTAATAAACGTGTTAATGAGCTCACCACTTCGAGGACTAGTATCATTTATCAATGTATTAACAACATGTTAAATTATAGATATTAAATTCTCTAGTGTATACGATTATGATGTAATCTAAATTTAAATCTAAATTTTTTAACAATCTACCTTCAATAGCCTTTAAACTTTAAAGTATGGCAATGATCTTGGCAACAAGTTTGCTGATGCACAAGTATGTCCATTGTCCAGTCTTGGCAGATGGAGAAAATAATATATTTCAATCACAAATTAATATTCATTTCTTTCTACAAACTTTTCTACGTGTAATTGCAAAATTTAAAATATCAAAGAATTTATCCTGGAAAAGACAATGTCTGGACAATCTAAACATGGCGAAAGGGGTGCACGGTGCAGATATATTCTGGCTTCGAACTCGAACAATAAACGAAAATTGCGACGTTGCAGAACCATCTGATTCAACCGTTTGGGCTTTCCTAAACCTTAGCAAGAAGGCGAAAGGCAAAGTTATTACAGAGTTCATACGTCACTAGAACATCTATTTATAGCCCTCCACAACTAAAAGCTGAGAGTCTTAGTCCTAAACCCTTTTCAGTGCCTGGATGTTAAGTTAGCGCTTAACCTACATGATAGGTTAGAGTCTAACCCAGATGTTAGATTCGGGTCTAACCTAGGCCTGTGTGTGTGGATGGGCCTTTAGTCTAACAACCTATCATTAGAACATCGAGTCTAACTGTTACACCACTGTAAACTTTTTGTCATCCAACAATTTAGTTGGTTGAATTTTCTATTGCGTTTGGTCGCTAAATGCGCGTAAATACTTCCATAGATGCAAGACTTCGTCTTTGTTAGACAACAAAAAGTTTATTAGTACGCCCTTGCAGTTAAACTCACATAAAGAAGGAATAAAAATATAACACCTACTTGTTGTTCTGTTGTATAGTCGTTTGCGTACTCCCTCCCCTAGTAATACCTTGTTGATTCTGCCCAAAATTTTTGGTCAAAATTGCCCAAACAATCTTACTACTGACACCTCTTATGGCGAGTTTCTGGTACGTTACGATTCCATAACTTAACTTTATTATGGGCCGATACATTGTTTGAATTGAAACCAGGTTTTCGACATTTAGGAATAAGATATCTATTCCTGAAGCGATAACTATGTTTATTAAACCCGCAGTTAGTGGTATAACAACCGGGTCCATAGGGCTCGCATCGCGAGAGATCTTAAAAATAAGGGACCAATTTGCTAGAAATTAAATATTTTGTTATGTTTAATGTTATTTTAGTAAGGGTCGATTGGGAATATGTTCAAACTTAAGTGTACAAAGTGGTTTTGCCAAAAAATTATTTTTGATCTATCTACGGTCAAATTAATTTTTGAACTACATATTTTGAAAACATGAATCCTTCAATAATTTCTAACTCGCGATCTAAAGATAATTTCTACAAAATACGCCTATTTAAGGCTAAAGGAATGTACTATTTATTTTATGCATCGCTTCTTTGATTTAAAGCCTTTTTGGTCAAATTGTTCCAGTGTCAAATATTCAAGTCGAAGTATCCAAAATACACCCTATTCGATTTTCGCGAGGGTTTCCCCTTAGAAATTACCCAAGGGGCCATTAAAATTCTTATATTTCACGCTTGTTAGGTTTTTATGAAGAAATAAATTTTTTCAAATTTTCAATTTTCATTTTTGGCTCCCCTTTCTGAAAACAAAGCGGGCCGTGTGCCAACTAGGCCTGCATTTTGTTGGGCTAGCCGTATACACTGAGAAAAAAAGTACGTAATAGTAACAAAATACTACATTATTTTAATAAATGAAATCATTGATTCTCGTCCGATGAAGAATTTCATTGCGTCAATAAACTGATATTGTTGAAATAACGAATTCATTAATGAAATTTAATATTTTTCTGATTTGTTCTAACAATGTACAAATTTATTGTCTTTATTAATGCGGTTATCAAATTGATGTACTGAGTTACTTTATTACAACGAAATATTTTGTTTACATTATTAACTTTATACGTTGTTCTAATGAACAAGAACATTGGATCAATTATTTAAATTCGTTGTTTTAAATATGATGTACATCAATATTATTAATTTTTAATTGTATATATTAATAATAAACATTGTTATAATGAATAGGTTCTTTAGATTGATTAATTTAATTCTTTATTTTTCATGTATAAATAATTCTTTTTGGTGAAAAGTTTTTCTTTAACTAAGGAGTGGAATGAGGTTTTAAATTATACACATCCATATACTACCGCTCTTTATTATTTCTTATTTCACTAGTAGTAAAACATTTTTGGCAAATTTGTTTTTTAATGTTGTGCTCTTCAATTACAAAGTCTGAAATTTTGTTTATGTTGCTTTCCCAATTTCGAGTAAGGCCGTCTCCATTTTCTAAGGCAACGTAGAAGTCCATATCAATCTAAAATATATAATTAGTAATCATTAATACAGATAAACTGATAATTATATTGTTTCGAGTATTGTTCGAATTATTACAATCCCAAGTATGAATAAATTAAAAAAATATTAAAGAGTAGCAGTTCATACCAATCTAAACCCAGATGAATTTTTATAAAACTGCAATTTTTTTGTAATGTCTTCTGTCTTCAGTGAAAGTATGTACATACTTTAATTTCTCCTAGACGATATTGATGAGTGGATGAGTGTAGGCCTTCCAAACATGATCGAATTCTTCGATCGACAAGTCGTCCTAATTTAACGATTTGATCAATTGATGCACCTTTCTGCGTCAGCTTCAGGATCTACAAATTTTTTAGATTCAATTGTTGGAATATAAGTTTAGACATCAGAACTTGTTAGTACTGGGTCTAATAAAGTCTTATCAATTAACAGACCTTGTGATGCGTATCCTGAATGGTAAGAACGTCTTTCCTTGAAAAGTTATTATTATTAGTTATAAATTATAAATTTACCATTTTAGGTAGTAATTACTAAAAAATATTTGTTAGGTTATAACAATAATAGTAATAATTTGTTTTTAAACTTACCTGTCCTATGTATTTGCACTAGCACTTGAGAAGAAGTTGCCTTCTCAAATTTAGAATAGAAATAAAATTATAACAAGTTAAGCGGGAGCTGTAACAATTTGACCTGTGATAATTCCTTCTAAAAGTTCTAACGTATGCGTAAATTAATAAATAATCGTTGTCATAATGAACCAACTCATTGTGAATTGATCAAATATTCGTGGTCTTAACGAATATCCAACATTATTTTTGAAATATAATACTTACTAAGGGTTTTTATTGTTCGATTAATACTTTTAAATATTTTTAATTTCTACTAAACGATTCCAATAATAAATATACTATTAAGTTGTGCAATAAAATTTTTTTAGTAATTTCAAGTACTTAGGTATTTATAGATATTAGTAATTGAAAAAGACTTAAATTGCTTCAATAATTAAAATTGTGGCCGAAACATTGGAATTTCTGTTTGATTCCTAAAATTAAGCATAGTTTACTTCAGCTTCAAAACAAAAAATTGTCTCAAAATTCGCTCTAATAAATAGATTTCGCCCAATGGTTATCATTAATTATTTCAACGAACAAAAGTGAATGAATGGTTCATTTATTTAATGAAACCTCCGTTGAGATAACGAAAAAAAGTTATGGAATTGGAAGCATCACTGTTAATGAACTTATTTTATTACATTAATAAAATTTTACGTTGATTTTTCATTAACCATTTTATAAATACAACGATTTCAAATTGTTATTGCAATGAACAAAAATTCATCTGTTTAATGAAAATTTTTATATATTTAGTGAAAGTTTAATTGGGACAAGAAATAAATTATTAATTCAATGAAATTGGAAGTGCGTATTTTAATAAAAGTAGTTTATTATATTAATGTATCTTCATTATTTTCTAAGATTAATTTAATAAAATATACGTTGATTTAATAAATATTTAATGTGATCAACGTATCAAAAGTTGATCAACAACTTTTGTTAATATTACGAACGATAATTTTTTCGGTGTAGGTCGCTTTGGAACTTCTTTAAAGCTCTGAGACACGAACTGCTAAAAAGTTAAGAAGTTTTACCAAATTTTCTGTTGAAGAATCAAATCAGAATAAAAACAAAAAAATTCAAAATTTACAAATGTTGCATTTTATTCAATAACCAGAGGCATTAATCTTCTGCATTTTGGCTATATAATACCCTAGTTTTAATTCTGGTTCTGATTGTGCACATGAGTTTCCTAATAAGACGATAATATCTTTAGTGATATTTTTATCATAATTTTCTTCGCTCAACTCTCTAAATTCTTAAATTAGTGATCTTTCTTGAAATTTTACCAAGGATTAGATTTATGTGCCGCTTCCGTACCATAACACCATATAAAAACCTGACATTAACACTGTTAACAACTAAAGGATTATCTTAAAATCTTCGTTCTAACGCGTGGGCAACTCGCCAATTTCCATTTAATTTTTCAATAAGTTAGTATTAAAAGTGGAAGTTCAACGATACTGAATAATGCATAAAGGTAAGATTTAAAAAATGAAAATTTTTAATCTTTCCTTTAAAAAGAAGTTATTTATGTTTATACCTATAATTACGAGGTTTCTACTAAGAATAATAATTTAATAATTTCTGATTAAATGGTTAATAATTAGCCACGGCGGCTAAAGAAATACATCAGTAATTGAATATTAAAACATAAAATAAATAAATATAGGAATTACGTATTATTATTACTATTAAAGTAAAAAGGTTAATAATCCTGTTAATTCCATAAAGCTTTTAATAAAACTTGTTTATTGAACTCATATCTTTGCATCATATTATTTAAATAAACTGTGCATATGCAAACGTTTACTGCACCCAAACCCATTCCGTGTATTTAAAGAGGTTGCATTACTTTGTTCTGTTTACATGTTAATTGAAGTGTTTTAAAAATAACACCTAGGTAAACAAAATAACGTAGGTATTTGTTTACCTAGAGGAATACAGGGTGGTCAGAGGGTAGGAAGTTTTCAAAAAAATTTAAAGTAGGTAATACTTTTGGACCCAAATACATTTTTATCCAATTGACTACTTTTTCAGCTTTTTCAAATATTTTGGGATCACCGGTAAATTTTTTTTTTTAATATTAGAACTGGGCAACAGTCATGTAATTCTCAAACAACCCTCTGTGTTTTTCTAATAATAAAGTTAGCCATGCACATGGTGATGTACTCACCACTCTGTATACATTCAATTATGTAATCTAGTAAGTCTAGAGCCATTCTTTGGAATAAAATCAAAAATTATTATGAACTTGAGCAAAATAAAAATCTGTAACTCTGATGATGGTATATTATTATTTGTTTAAGTGGACTAAAAGAACTTATTTAATTTAGGTTTGTAGTTCAAAAAATGTTTTAAGTAAATGTTTAGCTTTATTATTAAAAATACAGGAAGTGATGTAACGGCTTAAAGAGTATTGTCCATTTGTCCATATAATTAATACTTATGTATTTGGTTACGGATAAAGTTTTAGTTAATTGGATTTAAGGAAAGCTCGCTCATCCTTAAATAATTTATAGTTGTAATTCTTATTTTGTAATTAAATTTTCATTCTTTTCTTACAACTATAGTAAGATTTCTATTTTTGTACATGATCAAAGGCGGTCCTGTTATAATAAGACTTAAAAATTAACTTCTCGAATTGTAATAAAATTCTTTATTTTCAGGGATCTTCGCTTCAACAAAATCAAAGATCTTCCTCCGGAAAAATTCAAAAACCATAAAAACTTGAGATCTCTTCTATTGAACAATAACTTTTTAACGAGCCTACATAATGGAGTTTTTAATGGTTTAGGGGAGCTACGGCATTTATATTTATACAAAAATAAAATTAAAACCATCGGAGCAGACGTTTTTTATGGGTTGCCTAAATTGGAACATCTGTAGGTATAATTTAAACAAAAAATTTAAATAAGTAAATATTATTATATTTCAGCTATTTACACAACAATGAAATTGAAGAATTCGAAGCCAAAACATTTTCCAATATGCCAGCACTCGATAGACTGTAAGTTTCCCATAATTTCAACAACTTGAAATATAAAGAAAACAAATTTTAGGTTTTTGTACGGCAATAAAATAAAACACATACCTTATGGGGCCTTTAGCGCATTGCCTCGTTTGACACGTTTGCGTCTAGACTCGAATGCACTTGTTTGCGATTGTAATTTAGCGTGGATGACAAAAATGATTAAAGAAAGTACGTTTCAAGTTGCGGCCAATTGCAAGTACCCTTCAGAAATGTACGGAAAAACTTTAAAGGCGATGAAAATGGGCGACTTTCATTGTAGTCAGTTAAATGCAAATTATACATTTTTATCGTAACTGATAAGTTTTATTTTTTAGAAGAACCTGAAATTGTTGAAGGTCCGCAGGATATTCAAGTGTCTTGGGGTGGAACGGCCGTATTTACGTGTAGAGTTAACGGGGAAGCTTCGTCGCCTATAGTTTGGATGCAAAATGAAGTGGAACTTCCTGAAAACGAACGGTATCAAATAATAGACGACGGTTCACTAATGATAAAACAATCGCAAGAAACAGACAGTGGTACTTATGAATGCATGATTAAGAACGAAAATGGAGCAATAAAATCGAGATCGGCAAGAATGATTGTTTTGCAACCTGACAAATCGCAATTACGTGACAATTTAATTAATGGTAACACGGACGACTTTGGTAACGAATCAATAGCGCCTAACTGCACATTTTATTACTGTTAGTTTTTGCAGACATACGGAAACCAAAATTTGTTTTAAAACCAAAAACTACATCGACTTCCATTGGCACTAGAGAAATTCGTTTAGAATGTGAAGCTGCTGGTAATCCAACTCCTGTTATTACGTGGTCCCAAAATGGAATTAGTTTTGCTCCTACACTTCGACGTTTTGTCGGTAAGGATGGTACCTTGTTTATAAGAGATGTCGAAGGAGACGACTATGGTACATATAGATGCGAAGCCTCAAACATTCACGGTCGAATTTATGCCACAGCAGAAGTGATAATAAATGGTAATTTATTAAATTAAACCAAAAATTTGTATAACAATTTATTTTATTTTAGTCCTTCCTGTATTCACTTTACATCCACAAAGTTCCAACATCCAAGTTGGACAGTATGCAAAACTTGAGTGTACGGCAGCTGGTTTACCTACACCACAAATAGTTTGGTATAGCAAAGGATTTCAGTTGGATAATTCGGCGAGAATACAAATTAGCAACGACGGTTCCATTCTTGAAATCAAAGACGCAAAAGAATCAGATTCGGGTTTATACATCTGTCAAGCACGAAACGACCTGGGTTATCGCGAAACTAGCGCTAACGTGAAAGTTACTTCCAGCCATTACAAACCACCAAAATTAATATACAAACCGTACGATGTTGAAGCAGTATTAGGTAGCACGATAGAACTGCCGTGTAAGAGCGAAGGAGTTCCACAACCTGGCCTCCAGTGGCGTAAAGATGGCAGCGAATTAATCAGAACTGGACGCTATAGAATATCGGTCAATGGTAATTTATACATTGTTGGAATAGCAGCAGAAGATGCAGGTAGATACGAATGCACCGCCATTAACGACTACGGTCGTGATACGAGTTCAGGTTATGTGACAATTAAAGAAGAACGTCATCCAGCTGGACTTAACGTAGGAGATAAATTGGTCAAAATAGCTTTTGCTGAAGCAACTCAAGAGGTCGATACTGCTATTAACAGAACAATTGATAGGTTATTTAACGATCCCAATAGTGTTAAAAGTTCTGGAGATTTATTTAGAATAATCCGTTATCCTAACGCTCCTGCTCGTGAACTAGCAAGAGCTGCTGAAGTATACGAAAGAACCTTAGTCAACATAAGAAAACATGTTCAAAAAGGAATGTCGGCGAATTTCACAACTGACTTCAACTATAAAGAAATAATATCACCAGAACATTTGGACTTAATAGCAAAACTATCTGGATGTATGGCACATAAAACTTTGAGAAACTGCACGGACATGTGTTTCCATTCCAAATACCGAGCAATAGATGGAATGTGTAATAATTTACAAAATCCTTCGTGGGGAGCATCTCTTACTGGTTTCAGACGTATTTTAAAACCAATTTACGAAAACGGCTTTAGTACTCCCATAGGATGGAATAAAGAAGTCAAATATTACGGTTTTCCTAAACCGAGCTCGCGATTAGTCTCCAATACTCTTCTATCAACAACTAAAATTACCTCTGACGACTTTATAACTCACATGGTCATGCAGTGGGGTCAATTTTTAGACCACGATCTAGATCACGCAATTCCTTCTGTGAGTTCGGAAAGTTGGGATGGAATCGATTGTAAAAAATCTTGCGAATATGCTGCACCTTGTTATCCTATCGACGTACCTGCAGGAGATCATCGAGTTACCAATAGACGTTGTATAGACTTTGTGCGTTCTTCGTCGATTTGCGGATCTGGAATGACATCAGTTTTCTTTGACGCTATTCAACCTAGAGAGCAAATTAATCAACTAACATCTTACATCGATGCTTCACAAGTTTATGGATTTTCAGAACAGTTAGCTACAGAATTGCGCGATCTTAGAAACGACCACGGTCATTTACGAGAAGGAGTAGTATTTCCAAACAGAAAACCTTTATTACCGTACGCAAGTAACGAAGGTATGGATTGTCGTCGAAATCTTTCTGAAAGCAACGTGAATTGTTTCCTCGCTGGTGATATTAGAGCAAACGAGCAGGTCGGTTTATTAGCCATGCATACAATTTGGTTAAGGGAGCATAACAGAGTGGCTGATGAGTTACGTCGCGTTAACTCGCATTGGGATGGCGAAACAATTTATCAAGAAGCTCGAAAAATAGTAGGAGCTGCGATGCAGCATATAACCTACAAGCATTGGTTACCGCACATCATAGGACCAGAAGGAATGAAAACGTTGGGAAGTTACCAAGAATACGATCCTACAGTTAATCCATCAATAGCTAATGTATTCGCTACTGCCGCTTTGCGATTTGGGCATACTTTAATTAATCCTTTTTTGCATCGGTTAGATCATGCATTTAAGCCAATTCAAGAAGGTCATTTGCCGTTGTTCAAAGCATTTTTCTCACCCTATCGTTTAGTAGACGAAGGAGGAGTGGATCCTCTTCTTAGAGGCTTATACTCGGTCCCTGCAAAACTTAAAAAACCAGATCAAAATCTAAATGCAGACTTGACCGATCATTTATTTGAATCTGCTCATGCTGTCGCGTTAGATTTGGCCGCTATAAATATTCACAGATCGAGAGATCACGCTATTCCAGGTTATATCGAGTTTCGTAAATTTTGCAACATGAGTGAAGTCGATTCGTTCGAAGATTTAGAAAAAGAAATATCGGATCCGTCGATTCGGAGAAAGCTTCAAGAGTTGTACGGCCATCCTGGTAATATAGATGTTTTTGTAGGTGGAATTTTAGAAGATCAAGAAGAAGGGGCGCGTGTTGGTCCACTTTTTAAATGCCTTTTAATCGAACAAGTTAGACGTCTTAGGGATGGTGATAGGTTTTGGTATGAAAATCCTTCAGTTTTCAAACCTGAGCAGCTTGTTCAAATTAAACAGTACACTCTTGGGAAAATATTATGTGATAATGGTGATAATTTAACTCAAATAACTAAGAATGTGTTTTTATTACCTAATGTACAAGGGGGTTATGTTAGTTGTTCTGATGCACAAAGAGTAGATTTTCGAGTGTGGACTGAATGTTGTAACGATTGTAGATTTGCTGCCCAAAGTAATAGTATAAATAGGTTTACTAATAGGCGTTTTAGAAGACAAAGTGAAAAGACTGCTAAATTATCGCAACCGTTTAATAATGCGACTGCC
This sequence comes from Malthinus seriepunctatus, assembly GCA_963924605.1. Classification (NCBI taxonomy): domain Eukaryota; kingdom Metazoa; phylum Arthropoda; class Insecta; order Coleoptera; family Cantharidae; genus Malthinus; species Malthinus seriepunctatus. The sequence goes on from OZ004600.1 coordinate 55,411,302, forward strand.
TCTCTTCAAGTAGGTTCTGATGCTGGCATTAGCTTTGATTTTGATGATTCGGATGATGACTACTTGGATATTGGAATTTCAAAACGCGAGTATGAAAAAATTATAAAACGTGTCGATCACCAAGATATGGTTATTGATAAGTTGAAGAAAACTATTAAAAAAATGAACAAGAAAATGAAACGGTTAGACGAATTATATGCTCGTTTATTATAGGTAATACCACTAAAAGAAAGCTAAAAATTAAAAAGTATGGTATTATTTGCATGAAATACAGCTTGAGCCTAGTAAAATGTACATCTTTGTTGTTTAATTAGCTATTAGTAACAAAAAGAGCTCCAAAACCGCATTTTTTTAGTTTAAAATGCTGAAATTGTGCATCACCAAACAATCTAAAGCACTTCACTGCATTTGTTCGTAGAATTTATAAATTCTTAGTGTGGATTTTACAATACACATTTATCCTTAGGATTTCATTTTAGTCTCAGTATAAACCGGTTCACGCTATTGTTAAAATCTCTTTATAGTGGGACTAAAATTAAATCCTAAGGATAAACGTGTAATGTAGAATTCGACCTTAATCAGATTATATCTATTAAAATATTTGTGATAGCTTTATTAATTAATGTGTTCATTACAAGAACGTAAGTTTAATCATTAATAGCCAAATTGCCATGATTATTATAGAGTAAGGTGCCTACTTAACAAATTATTTTTTATTTAATTAAAAATAATAGAATTCAAGGGATACTTGCACTTGGTATAGGATTATTTTTCTAAGATTGCGATTTTGAAGTTTCATAATGACAGCGCAGGGTTGCCACATACCAACAAATCAAGCTAAAAAACATTGAATTTCAAACAAATTAAATTGTAATGTGACAACTCTGTACAGGGATGCCAAATTAAAATAGTCCCTAACTGCATTGTATTTTCACATTTCTAACTAACTTTAGGTTTGCTCCGGTAAGTGCCAAAATCGCAATCTTAGAAAAATAATCCTATATATGCATACAGGATGGTGACCACCTCTTCGATCACAGTCATAGGGCTTTAACATCTAATATCGTACTTTCGTAATTTCCTGATCCCTAATTATTTATGACGGAGAGCTATGGTCGCCATCCTGTATATTTAAAAAAATTTAAAGTTTTGAAATACTTATGTTCGTTTGCAACTGACAGATAGTTTATGTGGCAGATAAGTTGTCAAAGTTGTCTTAAACCTTCATCTAACTGTAACTGTAGGATAAATCCAATTAATGACGGATTAATTTTTTACAGGTAGGTATCTGCTATTTATGGCCTTTTGCACCGATTTTAGTTTATGTATGGCAAAGAAATTATATTTTTACAACTTAACTGCCAGATAAACTATCTGTCAGTTAATCTGTAAGCGGTGCAAACGGGCATTAGTTTTTTATGAAAAGAAAATAATTGTTTGTACTTAAAATTCATTATTGGCCACAAGATTGTTCAAATTAGTACCTACTTAATTCTTTATAAGTAAATTAAAAAATTATTTTTTACTTTGTGTTCTTTGTATTTAGTTAAGTTTACGATTTATAATAATATGTAAATGTTTATTAAAACTTAAAATAGGTAGGTATGTTTTTGTGCCATTCATTTATATTGAGTAATAAATGTTAATATACAAATGTTGTTTGTCTTCCAACAATTAATATTGTAAGATCATTACAATAAGAATATATCGAGAATTTTTAGCACTGATGGGTAGTTTTTACCAGAGTTAGGAGTTAAAAAACCGTATCCATGAATTGAGTTCTATAAATTATTACTGGTTAAATTTTAGCCCAATTAATAAGTTTTAGGTTTAATTTTAATTTTGGTAAATTAAATACTCAAAACTCTCAATTTATCAGAAGAGTTGAATCTTACACGGTAAATAATACTCCTATTATGTTCTGCAACCCACAATACACATTTGTATTGCGGGTTGCGTTTAGCGCAGCTGACGCAACCTTATTTAATTTGTTTTGAAAGTCAAAATTTATAGGTTATAATAGTTAAAACTTATAGTTTAGAAATTTGAATAAAATTCTATTACGAAAATGTGTTCCTACGAGTTGAAACTTTTAGATAATATAATCATTCAAAAACAAGTACTATGCAACAAAGCTTTATCTTATACTTCGGACAATCGCTACTGTGTAGTTGTCGAAGATGGATTGTTCATCTTACAACTTTATGGATATACAGACAATTTTTTACCTATTATGTCGTTCAACAGGATATTTATTCCTCTATCTCCCAACAATCTAAAAGTAGATTATAATATTAATATGGATAGCAGCATTTTGACGTTATCACGATTTGAATATTATGAAGCGATACTTTGTTTAGACTTGGACGAAGATTTAAAAACAAATAGTAAAAGAATACAACAGTATATTCAAACGGAATGGTCTCCGCGAGGATTAACGGGGAATAATCAAGCCCTTGCTTGTTTAACTAACACGAGCACATTAAACGTGTATGCATGCACCGTAAATGAAGCTAATTTGAAAGAATATATTGTAATAGTAAATATCGCAAAGCTGTGTTTTGAATATCTTCAACCAACGTGGGTGTATATCCCACTTAATATTACTTCAAAAATTGAAGAATTGAAAAGGAGAATGAGTGAAATGACTTTAACTTGTACGTATTGCATAATTTAATTTAAATAGTAATCTTGCATGAGAATTGTAGGTTTTACATGGACCGATTTAATCATACATGAAAATACGAGATTTTGCTTTTTGATAGTAGGTCACTTAAGTGGTATGGTGAGTTTTTGGAAATTTAATGTAAGAGAATCTAACAACTTAAATGTGGATGATGTAAAATGTGTAGCAAGTCATAAAACAGGACTCACTGGTATTTCAGCTCTATATTGGCAACAAGGTGCCGACAAAGGTGAGAATAATGCATTTTAGTTTGTTGAAATGAAAACCATTTTGCTTTTCAGATTTATTATTTGTCGGTGACACCAAAGGTAGAGTCAAATCTGTTTTAACAAAATTAACAAACGAGGATAACTTAATATTTGAAAATGAATTAACACTTTGGAAAGAAATGGATGATATTAGCGTGGATATGTTTAAAATCTACATCTTTCAAGATATGATTTACCTTTTAGTTGTTAAGAACAACTTTTTGTTAACTTACATGTTCGACAGTTCTGGAAAGCTGCTCGACACTCATGGAGTAGATTTTGGAAATTGTAGAATAAGCTGTAAGTGCCTTCTTATTTCAACTGCAATCAAGTTAAAAAGATTTTTTTCTAGGGGTCGAAAAGGTCAACAAAAGCACAATTTTTGTGTTAATGTACACTGGTGTTATTAAAGAAATTAAGTTGTCTTGCGTAAACAATAAAATTAATTTACAATCACGCCCAATTTACTTGGATTTTAATTGGTCCGATTACGACGCATACGGTTTAGCAATTTCGCCTAGTAAAGCGTTTATTGGTGTTCTCGTGAACAGGTCTAAAATAGGAATTGTAAAGCAAAATTATAATTATGCGAGCTTTCTAATTTTTGTAAATTACAAGGAAGATCCTGTCAATGTTTTGATGAAAAATGCCAGCGGTAGCTTAGAAAATTACTGGGATTGCATCGAAATTGAAAGGTATTCTAGTTTTTTTTTATTATCATATAACTACAAAAATTTAATTACAGAGTAAGGAGCTTAAAAGAAAAGTATTTATCATGTTTAAAACTTCCCTCTAAACTTAATTATGATAAACTTACTTTAACTCAGTTAAAAACTTGCTACTGGCTTTTTAAAATATCAAAAATAGTAAGTAAAAAGCTACCCACTATTACGGATGACAAATTATTACCTTTTGACACCGTAAAGAAAGTGATTAACATAAAAGTAATTGTTAATCACATGCATCATTTACTCGAGTTATTTATTAAAGAAAGTAGATTGGCAGAATTTCACATGCATTCTTTATACGTTGCAAATATGTATTTAAAACAAATTATTCTTGACGATGTTATTCCTCAACTTGGTTTAGGAGATAATTCGATTAAAGAATTGTTCAGTGTAATACAGGCTTCTAGAGAACTTGTTTACCCATCGATTCCAGTGTGTAATGTATGTGAAAAGGAAATAAATGGTTTAACATGTACGCCGCGACATTTGGATACAAGATGCCACATTTCGTTGATGCAAATTGTCGATTTACCTTATTACAAATGTTCATATTGTTCTTGTACAGTTCATATAAGATTACGTGATATTTATGACATTGTATTGTGTCCTTACTGTGATATTCCTTTAGATTTAGTAAGTTATAATATTCATAGTACAACAGTATCTGAAGAATGCGATGTTTGTGTGGAAGAAAACAGCGCCTTAGAACCTTCAATTAAAGTTGAGACTCGATCTTGGTGGTAATAGTTGTACTTTTTATTTTTATAAAAATTTTATGAACAAACCGGTTTTTTTGTACAAATTCACAACCGATAACCATGAAGAAATGTAAGTAAGTGGTGTATCTGAATGGTGAAAGACAAAAACGCTGTTTTTCTCTGAATAAAGCAAGCAAGAAGTTCCTCACTTTGTTTTATTTAATTCAGAACCTTATCAAAATTTTAAGTTTTATATTGGTCCAGCTGATGGTTATTTGGACAAGACTCATGACTTCATGAGACTTGAGAGTGTCATGAGAGTGATGACCTGTCAACAGAAGGGAATTATGAAACACGTTGGTTTAAAAGAAATTTTAAAAAAAATCGACATGAAACAATGAGCTATTGTAGATGTAATCCTGAACTTGAATGTGAAACACTTAGAAGACAATGAATAAAATAAAGATTAATAATATAAATTGCTTAAGATAATTTTCAATGTTTAATTTGGACTGTGCAAATTATTCTGTTAAAGAATGTTAACTATTAATTTTCATTTACCTACTAACAAACATTCAAAGATACATTTATTATTACTAAATTAACGCTATTCACGGTAACCACTTGATGGAACATGATGAATTAATAATGTTTTACTCAACCTTTGAGAATGGCGTAACTGCCGAAACAATATTGTTAGGTTTTAATTTTAATTATTGTGGAATAAACAAGTGTTAACAAATTGATTTTTATTTATTAATTTATTATTACCAAAATAAGGCAGTAGGTACTTAAATTCTTAAGTGTCATTAATTTTATGAAGGCAATTTAAGGACTATTAGTAACAAACAAATTGATGCTACATTCCACAAGTGAAGGGTAACTAATTAGTACCTAATTTAATTATGTTAAATTCCATAATAAACTGTAATTTTAACTTTTTCCAATCCAAGGAAAAGTTACCTATTATAATAGAGAAAAAATCAAAAAAAAAATTTTATTACATTTCTCTACACGTTTTGTGTCCTCCTGATTCCAAAAATTCAATACTAATGAAATTAGTATTATAGCCAGTTTATACCTAAAAATTCTGCTAACATGCAGAAGTCCCAAGTTCGATACCGGACGGAAGCAATTAAAAAAAATTTTTTTTTATAACTTGTAATTTATACAGGGTGTAACTACTCGACTCATCCAAAGATATAGAAGTTGTAGATCTCGAAAAAACTAACATTTTTTTTATTTCGCCATTTTGAATTTGGAGTCTCCTATTCCAGATACAGTCGATAGAAGTTTTTTTGTTTTTCTACTCCAGTTAAATTAGTTTTAAGTTTTTTAAAAAAATAAAAATTGTTTTGAAATCCCTGTAAATTTCTCTAAAACTTTTGTATTTAGCACAATCTTCTATCTTCATTAATATCAAAATGGCGGCCAATTTAAAACTTTGACCTTGAAAATTTCAAAAATCGCACGGTGAATTTTTTAAAAAAGAGTATGTGCTTATTCTACTCATGAAGATCTACATTTTAAGTTAAAAAAACTACTAGAAATTTTTTATAGTTTAGGAGCTACAGAAGATTGTCTGTCAATTTATGTCAATAAATTCTTGAAGAATAGACAGTTTCATTTTTTACAAAAAATAGTTTTATTAATAATTAATAAAAATCACTTTCGAATAACAATAATTAACTAATAAATTCAATTATTATCAAAACTGACAAGGGAAAACAAAAGATAAACGGAAAAACAGAAGCAGCACTCTTTTAGAATTTGATCGTTTAAATTCAATCTCCTGTAGCTCCTAAACTATAAAAAATTTCAAGTAGTTTTTTTAACTTAAAATGTAGATCTTCATGAGTAGAATAAGCACATATTCTTTCATAAAAAATTCACCGTGCGATTTTCGAAATTTTCAAGGTCAAAGTTTGAAATTGGCCGCCATTTTGATATTAATGAAGATAGAAGATTGTGCTAAATACAAAAGTTTTAGAGAAATTTACAAGGATTTCAAAACAATTTTTATTTTTTTAAAAAACTTAAAACTAAATAAACTGGAGTAGAAAAACAAAAAAACTTATATCGACTGTATCTCGAATAGGAGGCTCCAAATTCAAAATGGCGAAATAAAAAAAATGTTAGTTTTTTCGAGATCTACAACTCCTATATCTTTGGATGAGTCGAGTAGTTACACCCTGTATAAAAATAAATTTAATACGTACTAAAAACAACGGATGTGGCCATACGAGAAACTGTTTTCATGCTCAACTTCAATACCCAAACGTTTCTTTAGTGTACTTCTTAAAGTTTTTTCAATATATTTTATTTATAAGATATTAAATGAAATTGAAAAATACAAAATTACAAGATTTGACGGACGGAAATAGTTCCTCGTATGGCCACATCTGTTGTTTTAGTTCAAATGTTAAATTTAACACTGCAAATTTAATGACATTTATAAATCATACCTTAGGATATCAAAATTATAAAATAACGTCTTTTTACCTATATAAGGTTTTAACATGTCCAAAGGGATGGTTAAACAGTTTTCAAAAGTATCACCAATATGATCCTCAGACAGAGCTTGACAGACCTGTTCCACAATCAATTTGCATCCCAAATTAGTTTTATCTATAAATTCTAATCTATATCGATATGTCGGAACATTAATTGCTTCCATATATACTTAAATGAATAAATTTAAACTTAACTGCACCAGTAGTTTCACTATGTTTACAACAAAAAATAAAAACATTATTGTCATTTAGAGTTACATAATGACTAGTCGTAAATGCTGCTTTGAGATTTCTCGAATAAACTTTTATACGTTAAGTAGATCTTCCGAGTGTTCTTTATAAATGTGACTAATTGGATTTACAATGGATTTTTTAACATTACAAGATATGGATAACATATTTAAAGGGCAGTTTGTTCGAAAATTGCATGTCTTTTCGTGTTCTCCAATATCGCCTAGATTTAAAATTGTTGTACAACCATCGAGTGAATCCATTGACATGGATAAAATCCTTTTTAAGTTAATTTTTCTAACGTAATGTTACGAGTGTTAATTGGTGGCTGTACACGACACATTGGACACTCTATTATTTGTGCTTTACATTCGTTACATAAACTATGTCCATTTTTACAAATGTAAATGGGTGGTCGCATATAATTATTACAAACTGGACATTCGAGTTCATCTCGATTTAATTTACTTGCTTGTATGAGTTTTTGTTCAGAATTTGATGAATTTGGTGATTCATTAGTATTATTATTAGTTGGTTCTTTGTTTGACTTTTTAGTAATAGATATTTTGCAGGAGAGATCCAAATTTTGAATCACAGTTTTAGTGGCAGAAACGTCGATTATACTCATGTCGTTTCTTGCTAAAGCTTCACACGTCGCTATCAGCACATTTACATTCTTTGGAGGGTAGGTCAAACGAAATTCTTCTATACTCAATTCCAGTTGGTAGGGATATTTTTTACAAACTTCTTCTTCATCACAACACATTACAAAACAGTAAAACTTGGTGGGTTCATCATCGTATCTTGGAACAATAACAAAAGTAGGACGTGATTCGAATTTTATAAAATTTACGTCGCTGTCAGTTCTGTCCATATTAAGTTTGTATATAGGTAAATGGGTTGCTTAGGTATATCTTTTGATGTATAAATTAAAGCTAAATGAGTACTTAAAATTATAATTGCGCCCTCCCAACGACATGCACATGCACATGACAAAGCACTGTGTGTCTCAACATTAAATGGACCCATTCGTGGATAATAACTACAACAGTCTTCGTGATTTACAACTTCGTAACAGGCACGTAACTACTATTATTACCCAAAATTATTGCTGGCCCACCCTTATGCCCACCCTGGAAAAATGAAAGTAAAGATAGCGAAGTCTAAGCATTTTTGTAAATGTAGGAAACACAAACCTACATTCGGCACATTTCAAAAGTAAGCAATTCATTATTTACATATAAGAATCCACTGAATTCGGATGCCAATGACTTTTTTGATCTTTGTATAGTGCCAGTGAGTTACTATAAAAATTTGAGCCCAAATACTGTCATGTACCTATTGCAAAAAGCTAACTTTTAAGTTCATTTCTTTCTTGGGAAGCATTCTGAAGCATCCATCGAATTTGGATGCCAATGACATTTTTTGATCTTGTACACTACCAGTGAGTTACTATTAAAATTTTAGCCCAAATACTGTCAGGTATTTTATCAACTCTTCACACACAACTTTTAATTAGTGAGGAGAGCGGGTAAGCCAGCAGAGAGGGAAGCCAAATGCAAATTCTTAATTGTTAGGTCAAAAATAGTTGATTTGCCAAAAGGCAGCCCGAATATTCGCCATTGCAGTGTTGATATTTTTTCTTTCTTATTCTTTATATATTTGTAATGTATCTTGCAATTGGTGAATAAAGCATTTATTATTATTATTATTATTATTATTAGTACTGTTTGGGAGTTGTATGGTCTGAAAATGTTGACTTCGGCCCAACTTCAACGCTGAGTAAGCCACTGTGGAGGGATGGCAAATTTTTTGGTCGATTAATATCATCTAAATGAAAGAATGGCAAAGTGGCAACCCGAATACTGTAAACATTTTTACCGAATATTTTTAACAATTTCATTGTAGGACTGTGAGCCCTTAAGCCAGTGTCCACGGAAGCCAACCAGATTTTCGTGTTCTGTGAGTATCAAATAGCTTATCCCCAAGAGCTCAGCCTGAATACGATCAACCCGTTTTTTCTGTTAAGGACCCACGGTCTATAATCTTTAAAAATTTCGTACTTGTACTTGGCCCACCCAAAAAAAATTGGGCCCGCTCTGGGCCCACCTGATTTTTTAAAGCTAGTTACGTGCCTGCTTCGTAATGATTCAAACTGATGTCACATCGAAATTTTCGGTTTGAGCAAACTTTCGTAAGCAGTGCTTCTTTCTATGCTTTCATTTACAATCCTGCTGTTGATTGATACTGTGCAACGACCGCATACGTTACCACTATCTGATGAGTTGTAAATTGGAAATACTGATAACAATTTATAGCATTTTTTGCATGTAAGTTCTGAGAGCAAATTGTTCATACTACCAATGTTGAAGGACATCCTGAAACTAAAAATCTAAAAGTAAACACTTTAGTAAACGTTATTGTGCAACCTATACTACATTACAATACTAAATCGGTAAGTGCCAAATAACAAACCAAGAAAATTTAGAGAAACGAGACCCGCTAGGGTCGAGTTCTCTAACACCTCGTATATATTTTACTTCGAAATATGAAATTTTGTTTACATTTATAGAGTATAGTGAAAACGTATTTGGATGAAGTTGGCGTTTTAACTCCTCAGCGGGGTATCAGCTTTATGTCAATACACACAATCACCCCATCGTAAATCAGAAGCTGTAGCTGTGAGCATTGTATATAATTTTACCCCTTTAGGTAGTCGCCGATAAGCAGGTAGCTGGACAGAAATACTCATTATTCTTTATATTGTATTGTATTGTATTGTACTTAGGGGTCGATTGGCTTCTAAGCCTTACAGAACTGCGACCAGTGTTGATCTTTTGTTCATAACCCTACTCGTATTTATGTTCTCTGGAATTCAATCTTGCCAGCGAAGCATAGAATGTCCCTGAGAAGTTTACTATTCACTTCTTCAGGCGTCAATTGAGCCTGCCCCAAGTGTTTCAGCCTAAGCCGAGCTAATGCATCGCATTTGCAGAGAATGTGTTCGGCGGATTCAATCTCCGATTCACAGAGTCTGCATATGTCACTATCCTCCAATCCCAGTTTCTTTAGGTGATACCTCACTGGGCAGTGTCCAGTAAACAGACCCGTGATTAGTCTGATTTCGTTCTTTGATAATAGAAGAAGCTGTTTAGCATTCGTGGTTGAGTACTTAATGAATTTCTTCGACTGTCTTTGTCCTGGTGCGTTGTTCCAGTGAGAATTTTTGTTCTCAGTTTCCCATTTTTGGATCTCCGCCTTTCTATGTGTTCTAGATAGTCCACAGAATGGTTCGGGTCCAATCGGGAGGGCTTTTGAGCCTGTTCTAGCTAGTTCGTCAGCTATTTCGTTTCCTTCAATTCCCTCGTGACCTGGCACCCAATGAAGGGCAACTTTGTTGCCCCTTGCCAGAGTTTTGAGAGATTGTCTGCATTCCCAAGTGGATAATGACTCAAAGCTATTGGCTTTGAGTGCCCTTATCGCAGCTTGGCTGTCAGACATTATATAGATTTTTTTACCCTTTAAATTCCTTCGAAGGCATTCTCGGGCACATAGATCTATTGCAAGAGTTTCAGCTTGCATAATTGTGGGATAGGTTCCTAAGGCTATTGATGCCCTATATTTTGGGCCATATATGCCTATACCTGTTCCCTGTTCAGTTTTAGATCCATCTGTATACCAAATGGAGGAGTTTTGTTCCAGTTGTATCGATTGACTTCTCGCCGTGTTGCGGTCTTGAATGACCACATCGAATGGTGTCTGAAAGTCAAACACTCTTGGAATGATATCCAAGGGTTTTTCAAACAATTCTGGCTGTAAAAAGTCCAGGATCTTTAGGTGACCTGTTCTGTCACCCATTTTGAATTTCTTGCTCTGTGCAATTTTTATGGCGGTTTGAAGACCTTCCCTCTTCACCCGTAGGTGAAGGGGTGGTAGGTCTAAAAGTGCCTCCATAGCTGTAGTCGGGGTTGTGCTCATAGCCCCTGTTGTACCCAAACACGCTAGGCGTTGCAATTTCTGCAACTTGCCTTGTGTTGTGATTTCATTCGTTTTTGTCCACCACACGAACGAGGCGTATGTGACAATGGGTCTTATTATTGATGTATATGACCAATATATCATCTTTGGTTTTAGTCCCCATGTCTTTCCGAAGAGTTTGCGGCACGCCCAGAAGGCCCCCGTTGCTTTGGAAAGAGTTTTTTCTACATGAGATTTCCAGTTGAGTTTGGCATCCAGAGTTACCCCTAGATACTTTACCTCTTTGGAAAATTGTATTGATATTCCCTGTAGCTGTGGAGCTTTTAATGTTAGCTTCCTGCGCTTAGTGAATGGAACTATGGTGGTTTTTGTAGGGTTTACAGTAAGTTCCTCCTTTTCACACCATTCATTTATTTTGTTTAGGGCAGTTTGCATGTGGCTTGAAATAACACCGTCATGCTTGCCCTTTATTAGAATGACGATATCGTCTGCGTATCCTTGTACACAGAACCCTTCGCCAGTTATTTTTGTTAGTAGGTCGTCCACTACGATGGACCAAAGCAGGGGTGATAAAACCCCACCTTGTGGGCATCCCCTTGCAGTATCCATTGAAGTCTCTTCCCCTCCTAAGGAAGCCGTTATTATTCGACTTTCTAGCATTGCTTCTATCCAGGTTATCGTGGATGGTTCAATGCTGTGCCTTGCAGCAGCCGTTTTTATAGACTTAAATGAGGTGTTATCAAAGGCACCCTCTATATCTATAAATAGGCCAACCGCAATTTCTTTTGCTGCGATGGATTTTTCCACCTCCCTTACTAGGTGATGGAGCGCATCCACCGTGGCTTTGCCTGATTGATAGGCAAACTGCTTGACATGAAGCGGAGCTTCTTTGAGAAGTTCGCTTCTGATGTAATTGTCAATAATTTTTTCCATTGACTTAAGTAGAAAAGAGGATAGGCTGATCGGGCGATATGATTTGGCCTCTTCAGGAGGTCTTCTACCCGTTTTTGGTATAAACACCACTTTTACCTTCCTCCATGATGTGGGTATATATCCAAATGCATAACTAGCTTTGAAGATTGTTGTTATACAAGGAGCGATTATATCAACTCCATTTTGTAGTAGGGCCGGAAAGATTCCGTCAATACCAGGTGATTTAAAAGGCTGAAAGCTATTAATGGCCCATATCACTTTCTCTTGGGTGAAGATTGTTCCTGCCAAACGTCTGCTATCCCTACTGGAACTTAGGTTTCCATTGATGTGGGACATTATGTGCGTCTCGTTCGTTGTAACTCTTACCTTGGATCCCGGGAAGTGTGTTTCCATCAACACTTTTAAACTTTCTCCGGTATTATCTGTATAAGAACCGTTGGGCTGTTTTAAGAGCCCAATGGTATTTGAGTGGTCTTTAGACAGTGTTTTCTGGATACGCGCTACTGGGGCCGTTTTATCGATCCCCTCGCAGAAGCGCATCCATGATTGTCTTTTAGATTTTCTCAGTTCTTTGTTGTACCTTGTTAGGGCTTCGGTGTAGTTATCCCATAGGCCATTCTTTTTAGCCTTATTGAATGCTTTCCTGGCCGTAACTTTTAGTTTTGCCAGTTCAGCATTCCACCAAGGTACATCTCGACATATTGTTCTTTTTCTCAGTGGACAGTTAGCTTCATATGATGCTATTATACACTGACTTAAGTGGTTAGAGGCTGCTTCTAAGTCCTCTGTAGTAGCTACTTCATATTGGAGACCTTCTAGATCGGTTCTTAGTGACTCTTTATAGAGGCACCAGTCCGTCTTTTTAGGAACTCTGCATTTCACTATTTCTACTTTTGCGCTCTCTATATCAAAAGTTATAGAGGCGTGATCAGAGAAGGATGACTCCTCCATCACTCTCCAGTTTTTGAGACTTTGGCTTACAAACGGAGTGGCCAGGGTGAGGTCAAGAACCTCTTGGCGAATCGCGTTTATAAAGGTGGGTTTGTTACCTTCGTTTATAATGTCTAGATTATTAGAACAAATATAATCGAGTAAATCCTTACCTCTATTGTTAGTGTCCGTGCTGCCCCAGATTACATGGTGTGCATTGGCATCGCAGCCCAGAATTAAGTGTTTGTTTCCCTTTCGACACCAGTTTATGAGGCGTTGTACTCCCTCTGGTGGTGTCTGGGTTTCGTCCCCAGGAAAGTAGGCCGAGGCTATTATGATACGCCTCTTGCCTAACTCCACTGGCAACTCAACCACAGCGGCCGCTAGGTCCCTGTTGTTGAACTCTGGAATGGGAACAAAATTAATATCTTTCCTGAGCAGTAGTGCTGCTCTTGGATTACCATACCTGTAATCGGCGAGGACGTTTGCCATCCTCTCCGGGAGTCCTTTGATCCTATCTCCATTTATCCAGGGCTCTTGTAATAGCCCTATGGAGATTTGTTTCTTGATAAACCTCCAGTATAAGGCACTTGATGCTGCCTTTGAGTGTTGGAGGTTTATTTGGATGCAGTTTATGCAGTTGAAGGTTTAGGTTCCGCCCCTTCCTGCTCCGACCTGGGGGGGTTTGGTTTTTTACCTTCAGGTCTTTGCGACGGCTTCTTAGGGTTTGCAGTAGCTCCCGGCTTTCGTCCCTTGCTGCCTTTAATGGGCATCTTAGGGCGTGTACCGGTGCTCTCCTGATGTCCCTTTGGAGCGGAGTCGCAGGTCGTTGTCGCAGTCAGTGCTTTGGATGTTGAGGCACCCGCATCTGTCACTGCTTGGGCTTTTTCTTGTTTGCCCTTTTTTGGACGAAGCTGGATCTGTCCAAATCTATAGCCTACTTTGTAATTCAGCTTTTCAAGATTTTCAGAGGACTGAGTGTCCACCGAGAGGGTAACCTCTAGCATATTGTTGGTTTCGGTTCTGCGTAGAATCCGCCAACTTGAAGCATTGAGACCTTCGTTTTGGGCTTCTATGAGACCCAAAATCTTCTGATCCGAATAGCTCTGGCTTCCAGGTATATATGCCACTATTATCTCTGTGTGAGGCATTTCAGCCTCAGCCACGATCTTGAGGGAAGCGTCATCCCATGGTTTGAGTTGGGCTTGCAAGCCCTTTACCCACTCAGCTGTGGCTGCATTAGTACACGTAATACCAAGCCAGCCGGGCCTTTTGTGTATTTGTTGGAACTGAGGCTTTATAGTAGCCTCTTTCCCCTTTTCCACTATTTTATCCAGAATGGCTTCCTGAATGGCTTCAAGCTGTTCCATAGTCAGGAGAACATCTGGATATGAGGAATGTATAATTCCTATCTTAACTCCAGTTATAACCTGGCTAAAAGACGGCTTTGCAGCCGAACTTTCAGCGGTTTTCGCCCGTTTTGTATCACGAGCTTCTGGAGTGCTACCATCAGATCTTACTCTTTTGGTAGCTTTATTTGGAGGACCACCTCCTTCTAGGGCAAGTTCCCTGGCTTTTTCAGCCGGGTGACCCTGTTTGATGAAGTATTTCATCCGTTTTCTAGCAGCTCCGCATAGTCGAACCCTATCAGCCTTAAGTTTAAGGCTTTTCAGGGCTTTGTTGACGTCGTCGTCACTGCTTGCGAGGAGTGCGTCCTCAGCCTTTTGATCAGGATTTTCATCCAAAACCATAGGCTCTCGGACTTCCTCTTGGTTACTGTGGAGGCTTTGAGCAGCCTCTGTTGTTGACTCTGTTAAGGTCGAGTCTACCTTTAAAAATGTGTTAACTTCCATGTTGATCCCACGAGAAGCTAGGGAAGTGATGGTCACCTGCGGCAGAGCCCCGCGTGCCACAGGAAGGCTAGTTAAACCGGATGTCGCCTGGTATCCGGAGTTCGCATATTAGTGATCAGGTATTCCTTCCTAACCATTCAGTCATCGGCATATGCTGTTTCACCTTGACTTAAGGGATTTTTTATAGAGGTTTTCTCCTCGCAGACCGGGCAATTAAGCCAGGCCTCCCATGGTGTTCCTTGCGGCAGCATACCAACACCACGCCTAGTGTTGGTTGTTGTTGCAGAAGGAACACCTTACGGTATTAACGAATGATTGGCGTAGATCACCCGTAGCTGGGGTACCTCGGGTGCGCCCCACCCGTACTTAGGATATTTCAGCCTAAGCCCCTGAGGACCATTATTCTTTATATTAAATTTATGTAAGTATTTGAAATGAAATTTATATATATACAATTAGTTATGAAACTTTTAATAACTTAATTAAATACTGCTAAAATTTAACCTGTTATATATATACAATTACTAATATTATAAAACATATAATTATTTAATTAAATAGCACTGCTAAAATTTAACCTGTTACATACAAATTACTATTTAGTTATATAACATTTAATAATTCAATTACAAATTAGCGCTAAATTTGTTAATTACGTCTCTTTCAAGATAGCAGTTTTTCCTAACGCAGGATTCTTCTTCGACAGACCTTCAAGAAATAAAGGTACAACAACAGTAATTATTTATTGGCATTTAGTAGAAAATTTTAGAATAAGATGACAACAAAAAATAATTCACAAAATTCAAATTCATAAAATAATAATCTGTTATTGCTAAAAGTCAAATTTAATAAATATTTAACCCGCATCCAGTTTATAGTGACTTTCAAACATAAATTCTTAAATGTTACTAATTAAATGTTAAATGGACTAATTAAATCATAGTTTACAACTTAAATAAGGGAAAAAAAATTTTTGTATTCTCGTTATTCACAAAAATTATTTTTAAAAATTTGTGAAGAAGGCTTAAGAAATTTCTAGAAATTGTAAATTGATTGTAACTAACTTTGCATAAGTAACATTAGTAACATTTAAGAATTTATGTTTGAAAGTCACTATAAACTGGATGCGGGTTAAATATTTATTAAATTTGACTTTTAGCAATAACAGATTATTATTTTATGAATTTGAATTTTGTGAATTATTTTTTGTTGTCATCTTATTCTAAAATTTTCTACTAAATGCCAATAAATAATTACTGTTGTTGTACCTTTATTTCTTGAAGGTCTGTCGAAGAAGAATCCTGCGTTAGGAAAAACTGCTATCTTGAAAGAGACGTAATTAACAAATTTAGCGCTAATTTGTAATTGAATTATTAAATGTTATATAACTAAATAGTAATTTGTATGTAACAGGTTAAATTTTAGCAGTGATATTTAATTAAATAATTATATGTTTTATAATATTAGTAATTGTATATATATAACAGGTTAAATTTTAGCAGTATTTAATTAAGTTATTAAAAGTTTCATAACTAATTGTATCTATATAAATTTCATTTCAAATACTTACATAAATTTAATATAAAGAATAATGAGTATTTCTGTCCAGCTACCTGCTTATCGGCGACTACCTAAAGGGGTAAAATTATATACAATGCTCACAGCTACAGCTTCTGATTTACGATGGGGTGATTGTGTGTATTGACATAATGCTGATACCCCGCTGAGGAGTTAAAACGCCAACTTCATCCAAATACGTTTTCACTATATACAATATGATTACAACAAATTTTTATTAATTTACTATATTTTTTTTAAACTTTTACTGAGTACCGAAATAGTAGATTGTTTGATTAGGAGTAAAAATGTCACTTTTTTTAGGCTAGTCAGTAGGGCTTGTCAGACTAAACGAAGTTTCTCTTACCGTGGGGATGGTGAGCATGGTAAGTGGGACACCCGGTATGTAGCATCATCAAAACTTTTTTTATGATGCCGGCGCCGGGTCGAAAATAGTATATTATTTCACAAGCATATAACTGTTTTTTGTAAATTAACGTGCTACTGTCCGTATCCGCAAATTTTTAAACACCCTGTATTATTTTTTGTATAATATGTTGAGACCAAGTCTTTTCGACCATTTTATTTAAATCTATTTGAAATTAATGGCCCATTATTAATTTATTCGATTTTTCTCGGTCTTTTTTTTTCGATTTTAATGAGTATAATAACACTACACCATTATTCAATGATTATAGCTATTACATTTTTTCCTTTTGTTTCTTTTATTAATTTTTTGTCGCATTTAGCACAGGCAAGTAGGTCCTATTTTAGCACCATTGAAATAGTACTTGAAAGTGACTTTTTACTGTATAGATATGTCAATGCGTCAAACTATGATTTTGCTGCATAGCATAGTGATGTCACCATCATACTTGAAAAATTGACGGTTGTTTATTATTGTAATCATGTAAATACACTTCATTGACTTTTTATAGTATTTAACATTACAAGCCAGGTAAAACTGTTTTTACTGGCGCAAAGAGGATTATGATTGGCGAGCCGCTCCGGCGAGCCTGTCACCTCTTTGAGCCTGTAAAAACAGTTAGGGGAGAGCGGGGCTCATTCGGACGCTTTTCGTCAATTAGCCTTTGGTTATATACATAGAAGCGTTGTACATACATGTAGTTTATTGTATTTAAAAATCTTTTCTTAATATCAATATCTATTTATTTATAAAGATTTAAAATTTTTTCAAAAAATTGAATTTGTCCGAAAGTACCCCACTAGTGGGGCACTTTTGGACAGTAGTGGAGCACATTAGGACTAAATGAATTTCAAATAAAAAAATATACCTACTAAATTTTTATTCTAGAAACTCCAACTGTAATAGGAATGTTAAACAGACCCTACACAACTAAGATACAAAAATGTTGGGCAAAGAAATACAAAGTAGCGAAGTTAAAAATTACAAAACCGTATAGATACCAAAATGAACATTAAATTTTATAAGATTGAATTCGTAAAGTTTCTTTAACTTCTATCTGATGATAGTGCATAAATCTTCGACATTGGGGAGATTGAATCCTTTATTTCCTCTTTTTAGAAAAAAATACCACGTCCGAATCTACCCCATATAGGTTTGTCCGTATATACCCCGCAGTGTAATATTTTAGTTAAAAATGGATAGCTTAAATTTTAGATTTGCTTTACAAGAAGTTTCTTCGTCAAATTACTTCCAACTAATGTAGTTTTAAGGTGATGTTTATGAAACAATATAAAAGTCCATAATAAGGGATATACAAAAGTACACATGCTTAAGAATATAGAGTGAAAAACCTCTTACTCCTTCCTTACTACTTCCTTCCACCAAGCACATTTATAAACTACATCGGCTATGCCATCACTCTAAAAAAATATACCTATGTCACAACTTTAATTACTATTTTAGAATCGTTTTAAAAAGCCACCAGGAAGCTTATCAACAAGACCTTTACCAAAAAGCAAGAGCAACTCTAAAAAGTTATATCTTTGACAATAAACTTTCTACTAAAACCCTCATTCTCCAGATCTCTCAAACATTTTTTATGATATTTAGACACTTTTTATTTACCTTCGATACACACTATTTTTCTTTTGCTGACTACTTTCGTGAACTCTTCTTTATTAATTGTGAGTTCTTTAAAGATTGAAAAATTCCTAACAAACTTTAAATTATAAATTTCAAAGTCTGATTTAAAAAAAACAAACTCGAAAAGAATTTTGCTTATTAGGACATTAAAGTATACATCATGAAGATAGTAATCCTATATCGAATTTTTTAATACCTCAATTACTTTAAGTAATTTTTAAATTTTTAGAAAAATGAGGTTATTTTTCATTCCCTAATTTTTTTCTCTATGATAAATTACTGAATATCAAAATATTATGCATGTAATTTAAAGCTAAAAATGTCCTCTTTAACCATATATTTTTGTTTTTCTCTACATCTGATAGGTAATGAGTAATTTCCGATAACGTAAAATAGACCGCTCAGTAAACCCATGCTGGGTAGGTACTGCATAACGCCCAAAATAGGTTAACTTTCAATAACATTTTTCTTAAAAACTATTGAATATTTTGAAAAATTGCAAATGAGATTCTTTTCGTATAATTTTCTTCTCTTCAATTTTATTGTTTATAATTTTTCATTTACTACCTAGTTTTCGAGATAATTGCAAAAATATGACAAAAAGTGTAATTTTAGAAATTTAAACCCAATTTTGGGGGTGCCACCCATCGGAGGGGTGGGGACTTTTAGTATGATAATAACGGCTACAAGTACTACACACGATAGCGAAGATTTCAGCTTTTTGCGAATTAGTCCCGGGTTCACTATGTAAAATTTCATAAAACTTTAGTATTGAAGTAAGACAGTCGCAGACTACAGACTTTTGTAGTCGGTTGCTGAATTTGTATACAGGGTGATTTTGAAATACACTTATAATATTGATATCCATCGTAGATTAGGAAAAGTTAAACGTTTCTGCAAGAAAAATGTTAAGGGAAATTTTGACCAGTTCTTAGAAAAGTAGTGTTAAACTTTGACCCGCGCCATTTGAAAACTGCACGTATAATTTACAAAATCTTGGAAGGATTGTTTATTAACTCTGTTTCTCATTGGCCGATTAAAACATTTTTTCAAAGAACTGTCATTTTGACAATTAGTTAACCAAAATTACTTTTATTTAAATTATAGAATAGCACTACCTTGTTTGGCATAAACCAATAAACGCATGTTTTACTACGGGTTGCTGCGTAAAGCATGCAGTAATCAAACGGTGCGGGTCCAACTTTAACACTATTTTTCTAAGAACTGAAGAACATTTGCTCTAAAAAAAATTTGCCGATGCCTTTAACTTTTCATAATCAACCGGGGATATAAATATATACGTGTATTTCAAAATCACCCTGTATATTGAAATATATGCGATTTCGAATCGTTGCGTGTGCGTACTCTTAATGCTAATTAAGCAATTAGTCTTAATGCTAATTAAGCAACCAACTAAACTGTCGACCCATCGTTTAGTCTGTAGTCTGCGGTGCTTCTAAGTGTTTGTTTCAAGGTATTTAAAGAATTTTTATTTTTTTTTATTCTTATGCAGGTATAAAATTTTACTTTTTCCTATTCATAAAATCGTAATTAGAAACTCGCCATTTTTTTCGGAAAAAGTGTTGTGATTAAAATTTTTTTACATAAATCATTTTTTATTGAATCGTCACAATTACAATAATTGTGATTGCATGATGCAATTATTGCATTTTTTATTAATATATTTAATTATATCAATATCCTAAGGATCAAAGTTTATACTGTAATAAAGTGAAAATTTTTTAAACCACTTCTTGTGCTATTTTCAAAATCTTAAATATTAGCCAAAAAACAATCTTTCTTTCATCATTTTTGGGTGCACTACTGAAATTTTACATCATAGTGAGCCCAGAACTAATTCGCATACAGCTGAAATCTTCGCGATTGTCTAGTACTTATAGCCTTTATTATCATACTAAAAGTCCTCATCCTTCCGAGGGAAAATTGGGGTTGAATTTCAAAAATTATACTTTTTATCATTTTTTTGCAATTATCTCGAAAACCAGGTAGTAAACGAAAAATTATGAAGAGTCAGAAATTGAAGAGGAAAAAATTATACGAAATAAATCTCATTTGCGATTTTTCAAAATAATAAATACTTTTTGAGAAAAATGTTGCTGAAAGTTAACCTCTTTTGTGCGTATTGCAGTACCCATGTTTTGCGCGATCAAAGTGATACTGAGCACACTATTTTACGTTTTTGGAAATTTCTCATTACCTATCAGATTTAGAGAAAAACAAAAAATATGTGATTGAAGAGGACATTTTCTGCTTTAAATTACATGCATAATATTTTAATCTTAAGTAATTTATCATGGAGAAAAAAAATAATGAATGTAAAATAACCTACTTTTTCTTAAAATTTAAAAATCTCGCAAAGTAATTGAGAAAATGAAAAATCCATACTAAAATACTAAAATTTTTAAATAATTAGCCGGGAACAGTTTCCATAAGATTTGAGCGGGGTCCTTTTATTTCATAGCGGATCCGTTAAAGCTAAAATGACATTTTACTATTCTGTAATATCCACTTTAGCGGTTACTTTAAAATATACCATTTCCACCGGTGCCGTTTAAATTAATAATTCTCCTAATTCTCATTCGTGAACAAAATCTCCATTATTAATCGACCTTACAAAAATGAAAATTTAAATTTTATTTATTATATGAGATTTTCCGTAGATCCGTAGAAATTTGTGACGTTACAATGGCATTGCCTGACATTGCTGGAGACTTTTTAAAATTAGTAACGGACCTTTCTGAAGATTTAAGACAAATGGATTTCCAAGAGGCTGAAGTATTATATCCCATCTATTACGCTTCAGATTTGCACTCGCAATTCACCAGGAAATACCTCACAACACCAAAGAACGCATTGTTTTTAGGAATAAATCCTGGTTTGCACAGTTCGTGTCAAACTGGAATACCATTTGGAGATGTAGATACAGTTAGAAATTGGTTTGACTTTACTACTGGTGTTGATGCATGGCGAGTTGAGCAAGGAAGATACAGAGCTCCCAACTTAACATCAATGGTTCGCGGTTTAACGTATTCCTATGATGGGGAGGAAAGTGGTAGACGTTTCTTCTGCGCTGTTAAAGAGTTTTTTGGAACTCCAAACAATTTCTTTAAATCATGTTTTGTATACAATTATTGTCCAGTGGGCATTTTCGATAGAGCTCGAAGACCTTTAACTCCGGAAGATTTACATAGACATGTATGTAATCTACTTACTTAATTTTTTTATTGCTCATATTATTTATATTTTGCAGAGTCGCATTGAACTCGAGAACTTGTGTGATTTTACTTTGGGTAAAATAATTGACTTACTAAATGTTCAATCAATAATTGCAGTTGGAAACTATCCCAAAGCTAGAGCTCGGGCAGTTTTAAACAAAATTAGAAGAGGTAACATTACTATTGTCGATTCCATGATTCATCCAAGTCCAAAGAACGACGAATCATTTTCAGAAAACCATGATTCATGGGAGGAATATGCACAATTTGCATTTCGTTTTTTTTATGATCAAGGAGTGTTTTGATGTTGTTTAGCATTTTCTATACTGCTTTTGTTATTTTATTTTAATTTATTAAAATAGCTACAATTGTCCCAGCGGATCATTGCCGGTGGAGAACTCGGCTAAGTACGCAAAAAATCTGATACGTAGTGTAGCAACTATCTTTGTTGGCGCTGCGTAATATGACGCTAAATTGTAACGACATAAGTCGCTTATCGTTACATACAGCGGCAAAGATTCCCTGGAACAATTGTATGTTTTGTAATAAAGCATATATGTATTTTCTATTATTATGTTATATTACATCATTAACTTCGTTAAATCAAGAAAAAATAATTTTTTTTATTTCTTTTGTTTTTGAGTCCCACTGATTCGAAAATTTAAAAAAAATGTCTGATTGTCGACGTTTGTTAAAGCTTGCTATCTCCTTTCATACGCCGATAGTAAGTGAAACAGATATATTTAACTATTTCAATTTTGTAATCAGACGAATATTGCCCACCCCAAAGCTACTTTGGAGTTGACTTTATGTCCGTTACAGCTGTGGGGAAAAAATAATGAATCAATTGTGATAAAATTTGATGTTAGCTACTTTAAAACTATTTCATTGGGAAACTAAGCTTTTATAAGAAATTTATACAAGGTGTCCAAAAATAATGTGGTTATTGTGGGCACAAATTTGCAAATTTGGGCCAAATTTATTTTTACTTGGCTATAAAGGCGGATTTCCTCTCGTACGCAGAATGCCGATGTCGCAGAAAGTTGAACACTGTGTAAATGCTGTGTAATGTGTAATCATGTCGTCGGTCGTTTCAAGTCATACGCGCTTCGACGTTACATCGACGTAACTACTTCTGCAACATCGTAGTTCGTTATCAGTTTTTTAGAAACATCCTGAATATATTTAAAGCTCGTACAATTAGCTGTAGGTACACGATACAGCTATGCTCGCTTCACTCGCTCGTACTCAATCAAGCCATACTTGTTTAGTAAAACTTCGCTTTTCTAAACATACTGCGTAATATACTATTTTTCTAAAGTAGTGTTATCATGGGGATATAATAGCGACTGCCCACGAACAAAGCGGGACATAGCCAAATAACACAAGGGAATTATGAAGCCCGTTGATGGTTCGAAAGAAATTATCGCTATAAATCAACGAATCAATGAGCTATTGTAGATGTGATCCTGAACTTGAATGTGAAACATAGTATGCTGGTATATAGCAATACTTGGAAGACAATACTATTATTGAATGTTAAGGCCGCGCTGACAAAGCGGCAAAAGTTGGAGTTAAAATAACGTTAAAAATAAGCCTTTAGTTTTTCTTGCGGAATTTAAAAACTAAACGTTATATGAACTTAATTTTTTTGAAATTTTAATAAGGAAAGATCAATGAAGGAGATGAACAATTTTCATTCCTTTATATTATGAATAAATAGGTTAAATTAATTTTTGAAAACAAGAAACTTTCAAATTTTGAAGCAACCAATATTGATGAAATTCCGTTATTTCCTGGTGGAGATCGTTATAAGAACAATACCTAATTTTTAAGTGATTCCATCGCTAATTAAACGAAACAAGGAAGATAATACTGAATCAAAATCTGTCCTTAGCGGTCTTTTCAACCAAATCTTTCGACAATAGTTCAGGCATTGCCTTTTAGATGGCCCAAGCAAAATTTTAAAGTTCCAGGTATAAATTTTTAACTTTACTATTCTTTTGTAACAATATACTCATTACTCATTACAGCATCGAAAACCGTCCAAAACGATGTTGTAATGTTCTACTTTTAAGTACTGTTTCTTGTTTTTTTTAAGTTTGAGATTGGTTGACATTGGTAATTAAAATAATTATTTTGACAGTATGTTGGCACCATCTATATTTTTTTTTCTTCAACTTAAAGTGGTAAAAATACACGCTATGGCAAAAATGTCTCCCCTGCACTTTAGCAGCGCGCCCTTAAAGAATTCAAAACATTCAAATGTACATTTATTAATACAAAAAGAAATTTAAATATTCATTGTACAATAAAATTCAATAAGAGGGTAAGTACCTATATTTTTTGTGTCATTAATTTTGTGAAGGCAATTTGAGGACTATTAGTAACAAATTGATCTTACATTACAGACGAGAAGGGCAACTAATCATTACCAAATGAAAAATTTAAATTTAGTAATAAACTATAATTTTTTTAATTAAATAATTTTTAAAATTTTTAAGGCAGAATTATTGTTAGATAATTGGTCTAGATATAGCAAAACTACATTGAAATCAATTACACATTTAAGAATTAAAAATATTTTTCTCCATTAATTTAATAAGCCATTTGTGTACACAGGTAATGTTATAAATAATGAAAGGGCACTACAATTACCAGTTCATAAACAGATCACTTTATAATAAACTCATTTTTACTACTCAGCAAATTTTTCAATCACCACTCGAGCAACAGTGAAAAAATTGAAAGCAGTGTTAATAATCTACAAAAACAATATTTTTTTAATTCTGCAAGAAAATGTCGAAAATTTTACTCTTGTAAAAGTCATCAGATCCAATGAAACCAATTTAAAGGCAATTAATTTAGTTGGCTTTTGAGATCGTTGAATAATTAAAATCAATTGTTTTCTCAATTTAATTTGATGACTTTTCCACCAAGCACATTTATAAGCTGCATCGGCTACGCCATCACTCTAAAAAAATATACCTATGTCAGAACTTTAATTACCATTTTAGAATCGTTTTGAAAAAGCCACTAGGAAACTTATCTACAAAACCTTTACCAAAAAGCAAGAGCAACTCGAAAAAGTTATATCTTCGACAACAAACTCTCCACTAACTCTCATTCCCCAGATTTCTCATACATTCATGATAGTATTTAACTTGCTTTCGATACACACT
Source organism: Malthinus seriepunctatus (assembly GCA_963924605.1). Lineage (NCBI taxonomy): Eukaryota > Metazoa > Arthropoda > Insecta > Coleoptera > Cantharidae > Malthinus > Malthinus seriepunctatus. Next base: position 55,436,146 of record OZ004600.1, read on the forward strand.
ATTTTTCTTTTGCTTCGAAATTTCTAAATTTTTACACTTTCGACTACTTTTTTGAACTCATCGTACTCTATTTACACCAATAATACTTTCTCAAACTTCCTTTTGCCCATTTTCTCACTCCACACTCTCCAATACTTCTCGACACTTCTTCACTACTTGTACAATTTTAAAATACTCTATTCGAGAATTATAGCTCCACAGTTTCTGCACCACTCATACATTGTTGACAATTTCTATAGACTTTCTTCGTCCTTTACACATTTTTTACCAATCATACCTTTTTTAGCATCCATACAGTTTTTACATAGGTACTCCCTGCTTCTCTTTTTCAATACCCCACCATCAACACCAGTTTAAAAGCTTTAAAATGCCTTTTTTCTCTTTTTTAATTTCAAAACTTCTAAAAATCTCTTTAAATTAAATTATTGTTTTACCTCAGCACTTAATATCATTCCTAACATGCAGCAAACAAATAGCATTGATAAATGAAGTAGTACCAGTATTACATCGGAAATTTCTGGTGGAAATCTAAAATAATAAAATCTGATAGTAAATTAGACTTACTATTGGACGTACTAGAAACATACCCATTATTAATTAAATTTAACAAAGCTACACAAACCAGAAAAGTGTGACTTATAAATAAGTTGGTTAAAAATAATGAGAAAATGTTATTAATTTGTTTTATGCATCTAGAAAATCAAAAGTTAGTGTTGAGAATTATAAAAGTCGCGTGTCAGAAAACATCCGTGAACTGGAGTTACCACCACTAAAATTTAAACGCTTTATGGTAGTTATCTACGATTAAGGTTCAATTCTACAATACACTTATTTTAGTCTCAGAATGAACTGGCAAAAACTATTCAAAAAAAACTGTTTATAGTGGGACTAAAATTATTCCTAAGGATAAATGTGTATTGTAAAATTGAGGCTAAGGCTGAAATTAAATCCTAAGGATAAATGTGTATTGTAAAATTCACGTTAAATGTGTATTGTAAAATTGAGAGAGGCTAAGTGTAAATTTTACAATACACATTACACATTTATCCTTAGGATTTAATTTTATTCTTAGTACAAACCGGTTCAAGCTATTGTTAAAACCTCTTTATACTGAGACTAAAATTAAATCCTAAGTATAAATATGTAATGTAGAATTCGGCCTAAGCCGTTTAAATTTTAGAGACTAATGATAAACGATGGCTTCAGCTTCAGTGAGCTCTCTTACTTCAAAATTAAAATGTGGTGCTCGTATAAAGATTTAATTTCTATTAAATCGTCTTCATAACCATCTCGTGCTAATTGAGAAAATCCTGTTTTGATTAATTTCAGTTCGTTTATATTGTAAACAATTAAAGAGGCAAAAAGGCAATCGAAACCAACATAGATTGGAATTCCAATAACATTTACTGTAAAAAATTGAAATATTGTAACTGATATATATTGTATCCATGTTCCGTTTCTGGGCAAGTGGTAAAATTTAAAAGCCAAAGTTCTTGTCTTAATTAATTCTGGACTACAGGCATAAGAACAGGTTGCACATAAAAATAATGTTATTATAATTATTAAAATTCTTCTTAGGATTTTTAAAATGCTTTGAATTTCTACGTGTAAAGAGTTTCCATATTTATTACTTTCCCAAAATTTATTTTGTATGATTTCGATCATACGTTTTATTTTTCCTCTATAAGAAGCTAATATCCAAACCTTAAGAAGCATCTAAAAAATAATATGTTTAGTATCATTTTATATTAATGTAGCAAAATAGTTATTTTTTTACGACTTTACGCCCTCAAAAATGGGCGTAAAGTCAGCCTTTTTTCCCTAGGGCGAAAAAGTGTTACTATGGAAAAATCAGAATCTTGATATTAAATTTTTATAGTAAACGTTTAACTTGACAACTGATTTAATGTATGATTTTGAAATATTCGGTCCTACAAAAAATATTGTTTACATCGCTGGCGTAAAATTCGATTTTAGCCCTAGTTTGGGTGTTTCCCACGGCCACGCCTCGGAAATCATCATCTCTCACACATACTGGTCGCAATCTATAATTTTACGCCCGTTAACACGAAAATATATTTGAACCTCTCAAAAAATTAAATAAATGGCCAGAGACCATATTTTGTTATGACCTCTTTATAAGGTAGACGATTTCGAAACAATTTAAAAAACCGATTATATTTATGACTTAAGATTAAGACTTATGCGCCAAAATTAAGCCCTTAACTTTGGGCCAGCACCTTGTATCGATTTTAAGAACCTTATTTTAAATATTTTGTTCAAGTGGCTCCACCCAAATTTCATTAAAATTGGTTCCGCAGATTTTGATTCAGATTAGGGGAGGGCTGAAAAGCTCGAGAAATTAAATAAAGAAAATATAAAATAATTCCTAACATTCTTTTTAAAATTTGTAAATACCAAAATTCTTACCAGTTGCCATCCAATTGCTGCTATAGTGACATCTAATGATTCACGAAAATTTCCACCAAAAATTGCTTCAAGAGATAGTTCGAAAGAAACAATTGATACAAATAAGTATGATACGCCCAATCTAAATTTTGCAAATAAGTTTTGTTTAAATGGATCTAAACCGCATATGTGCAACATCATTAAAACTTCTTTTATTACTGGTCGAAAATTCATCATGATAAAGATTCGACTCAAGTGTTTTCTAAATGCTATTTTGACTTGAAATGGGTCCTTTTATTTCAACCTCATTAGTGGAATTTCTACCAAATCAATAATAGGTTTTATACAATGTCTTTCAGATACCTATTGTGGTATCAATTGGATATTGTTAACTCAAATAATTATATAAATTAAGTTTATTGGTTTGAATTTGTACTTTTATTTCAACCTCATTAGTGGCAAATTACATTTTTTAAGTAATAATTATTTATTTATTGTTCTAACAATATGATTATACAGTGTGTTCATGAAAACAGTTTACAATAGCTAACTTTTTTATTAGCGAAGATACGAATACGGTTAAATTAGTAAAGTTATAGTACTTGTTTTGCCGGTTTTAGTAATGTGGTTGAAAAAACGGAAAAAGATCTAGTTACCGAGATACATGAATATGTCACTTTTTTTAAAATGGAACACCCTATATATTTTTAGATATTTGGATTCCTCAAACATTTGTCTGTATAAAAGTATTAAGGCACTTTATCAAAATATTTATAAATAACCGAGTTACAGCTCATTTTGTGGCCAAGTATGCTGTGAGTTACCCGGAGTTACCCGACCGTTCACGAAACAGTTTACAATAGCTAACTTTTTTATTTATGAAATTACAAATTCGGTTAAATTAGCGAAGTTGTAGTATTTTGTCGTCTTCATTTAGCTGGGTAGTTGGAAAATCGGAAAACGGCCTAGTTGCCGAGATATGCCAATATGTCACTTTTTTTTTTAAATTGAACACTCTGTATATTTTTGAATATTTGGATTCCCCAAACTTTTCTCTGTATAAAAGTATTAAAACACTTTATCAAAATATTTAGAAATAACAGAGTTACAGCGCATTCTGTTATTTTGTATTTTTAGAAAAGAATACAAAATTGTAGAGTGCCATGGAAAACAAGAGACTTCAAGTCTTACAAAGTCTATTTAGAAATAACAGAGTTATAGCGCATTCTGTTCTTTTGTATTTTTATAAAGTCTCTCGTTTTCAATGGCACTCTACAATTTTGTCTCTACAATACAAAATAACGGAATGCGCTATAACTCTGTTATTTATAAATATTTTGATAAAGTGATTTTATACTTTTATACAGAGAAAAGTTTGGGGAATCCAAATATCCAAAAATATACAGGGTGTTCAATTTAAAAAAAAGTTACATATTGGCATATCTCGACAACTAGGCCGTTTTCCGATTTTCAAAATACGCAGCTAAATGAAGACGACAAAATACTACAACTTCGCTAATTTAACCGAATTTGTAACTTCTTGAATAAAAAAGTTACCTATTGTAAACTGTTTCGTGAACGGTCGGGTAACTCGCAGCATATTTGACCACAAAATGAGCTATAACTCGGTTATTTCTAAATATTTCGATAAAGTACCTTAATACTTTTATATAGAGAAATGTTTGAGGAATCCAAATATCTAAAAATATATAGGGTGTTCTATTTTAAAAAAAGTGACATATTCATGTATCTCGGTAACTAGATCTTTTCCGTTTTTTCAACCACATTACTAAAACCGGGAAAACAAGTACTATAACTTTACTAATTTAACCGTATTCGTATCTTCGCTAATAAAAAAGTTAGCTATTGTAAACTGTTTTCATGAACACACTGTATACAGGATGAACAGACGAAAACGAAACGGGCTAGGCACAAAGTTCTGAAATGAAAGCACTGGTATAACTCGGGTTTTTGAAAGACTACCGACACGTGACCACCTTGATATGTATAAATAAAGGTGAAAACGACTTATTTCGTCAGTTTAATTATTTAATTTAGTTAATACATTTATTGTAAATTATTATTAAATATTTATTTAGAAAATTTATAATTAAATTAATTATTTACCTATTGAATATTTTAAGTCACGTGTCGCTACCTAGTCTTTTAAAAATACGAGTATACTTACTTCTAGGTTTTTAAATTAAATTAAATACAGGGTGTCCCAACGCTGCGTTATCGTAAAATTCTGGCTTTGCTATAGCATTTAATAAAAAAAAGTTTAATGCATTAGCTATATTTATCTTAAAGCTGCACATCTTTAAAATATTTTTTCGTATAGCGGGTGATCCATTTAAAATTTAAATGATACAGACCATACTTTTATTTTTTAAATGGAACGGTATCAAAAAAACGGAAACGGAATATCAAAAAACGGTTAGATCCGTCAAATTAATTTATTTTAAAACAAACATTTTTCGATGATTTTAATTTTTCTATCCTTCACCTCTTTCGAGCAGTGACGTCATCGAAGGTTTTATAAAGTGCAACACCTAATTTTTTTTGATATTTGGATAGTTTATGAAATTCTGATTTCAAATATTTACAGTTAGCCTCACAATTACTGGTAACCCTGGCTATACACCAGGGTGTTTATTAGCCAACAACGACAAAAGGACAGATGGGGAGGTTGTCGATTTACTGCTTGTTGGCAACATAAAGTTACCCTTCAATTTAAGTAGGGAGTGTTATGATGGTTTCATTCACAATTCGTGCAAGGCGTATAGCCAGGGTGGCCATTAATTGTGAGGCTGACTGTACATGTTAAATATTAATTCTAAATGTATGGAGAGTGATGGTGTTTTGAAATGAAATTTTTGCAAAGTAAAAATTTTTTATTGATAAAATGATGCTGGCTTGAGTTAATATTGATGCTAAAACTCAGAAAAAGTATTTCATCGTTTTTCCAAAACAATTATTTCACTTGATCATTGATAAAATTCATCAAATTGAAAAAAAATTAATATCTTCGAAACTGTGAGTCTAAAGGGCAAACATGTCCATATTAATGAAATTAGAATTTTATAATCTATCCAAATATCGAAGAAAAAATAGGGGTTGCAATTTAAAACTATTTTTGATGACGTCACTGCTCAAAAGAGGTGAGGGGTAGTAAAATGAAAATGATCGAAAAATGTTTATTTTAGAATAAATCAATTTGACGTGTCCAATCATTTTTTGATATTCCTATAAGGAAAGAAAATAATTCGATAATTCCATACTTTATGAGCTCTCCGTATAGGTATTTAAAAGACAAGTTATTTACAAAAATAATTTATTGTAAGACAGGTCGATGAAAAATATACACTTCAAATTAAATATTTATAAAAAAAGGACTATCTGTTATTTACCTTTGCTTAAACTGGATAATAAGGTGGTGCCAATGGTGGTGCTGTATTATTGTTATAACTATAAATGCAACTATTGGGAAATTTAATTGCTTCACTTCCGCAACAGTTATTGTCCACGCAAATTAAATCTTTTTTTGCTCTATGCGTTCTATAATATAGTGATGAAAAAGCAGGATGCTCGGTTCCATACGTTTGTTCGTTATAATCATAATTTTGCTCATTATCGTAGATATTACTTAAATAATAATGTTGAGAAAAAGGATTACTATCTTGACTTCCATAAAATAGCCTCTGGAAATTATTCGTTGAATTTGGTCCAATACCCATTAGTGTACCTGTTAGTAAATTAGCTGTAGTTTGAGTTAGTTCTTTACTTAAAATTCGCACAAAACGTGTCAAAGACATCGGTTTTCCTTCTTTTAAAGTTTGCGACATTGCCGAAATATAATTTCTCGCTAAGCGTAAAGTTTCTATTTTGGATAGTTTTTGAGGGGCCGAATGCATATCGGAAGTTGTTTGTTGGATGGGCATGTAGCTGAAATTTTGCAAAAATTAAGACAATCTGTTGTACATCTACATACCTATAAATAAATTTATTACCCACGAAGTCGATCTAAAGCTGCATTTAATCCGTGCATTCTGTTGCGCTCTCGTGCGTTCGCTTTACTTCGCCTTATTCTCATTTTGAAAAGGCGCGATTTTTCTTCTTTTTTAAATTTTATTAACGTACACTTTTCCATAATTCTAACACAAAAAGCTTTATCGAGAAGGATATTTCGTTATATATACTTTCAGGATCTGGTAAAGCTTATCGTAATTGTTATTTACTTTCTGATTTTTCAAATTATATCTTCTATCTGATCCTTCTTTTGGGTAATCCTGCTAACAAGTGCTTAATTTATTTTGATAACAATGTTTACGGTTATCATATCCGACCGTATGTCGTTCGAGTACCATATGGCTCGTGAGAACTTTTAATCAATGCAAATTAAGTCGTGTGCCGATCATACCTTTGTGTATGCACGTAGATAAAAACACAAATACAAAACACAAAATTGGAAAAATATTAATTTAATATCGAATCAATCAGACATAGCTTTATGCTTTCATTTAATTATTTTTTATGGAGGGCGACTAAAATATCATAGTTGTCAACGTGTCATGTAATTGTGGTGATGTCCATCTGCTAATATCATCTTTTGGCTTATCCATATCCATCAAAGTCAGTTCCGATATTAAAAATTCAGAATTTTTCTCAAATGTCTGTTTGTTTGAACCACTGTAATAGATATTGAAGGTATCCGGACAGCTATCTTACCACTCGTAGCGATCTGAGGCTACTTGTGAACGACTTTATAAGGCAGCACATTAAGGGATATTATTCGCTCTAATTTCATGCGTTTAATCGGTCATCAAAATTATTATAGTTCCGTTTCTACTATTTCAGTTTCTAAATTGTGACCATCAAGGACCCACCTGATTTTATGAAGCTAGAAGTGCCTGCTCTTTAAGAATGTATTACTTTTTTGAACTTATGAAAGGTCATTACAATTTTATAGACACAAAAAGGTGCCTTAGCTGGGGTACAAGAAGCTAAGTACCAAAGCCGTTATCCCATTTCCTATTTACTGAGACGTGTATCGATTTATAACGCATATTAAATCAACACAGACGGCGTACATAATACGTAAAATATTTCCTAGGAAACGTTAGATCAATGAATAGTGAATAAATTGTCACAGAAGTCTCCAGAAGTTTTAACTTTTTTCTTCAGCTTGAACTTACAAAAGCAAAATGTCTGTTATTTTGATAGTGGAACACAATGAAAATATTTACAACAGTACAAAAAAGAAAACAACGTATCACAAGAAACCTCCAAAATATGTATCTGTACATAAGCACATGATAGTAACGAACGACACTAAAAAGAGAAAAGCCTTTAATTCCATGGGAGTTCCACATGGACCTTTGCCAAACCCATTAAATTTTCTCAAGAAAAATGAAGGAATTCGTCATAAGAATGCGACTGAAAAAAGAGTTAGAGAACCTAGTAAAGTTCCTCCGGTACCATATAGAGACCAATTAATTCAAGAAGAACTCGAAAGGCTTAAAAACAGGCCCTGTCAGAAAAATCACCTACAGGGTAATATTAAAAAAATAGTTGAAATGAAACCTAAAGAGCCCATCAAACAAGTTTCACTAAATGCCGGTGGCGAAACAAAGAAGTTAAGTGAAGGATTAGAACCTGAGTTCATTTATGGTAGGGTTTTTGGAAAAACTCCAAAATATTTACAAAGTTTTATTCAAACGCGAACAAGACATGAACAATTGAAAAAAGATACAACTGGAACCGAACAACCAGTATGTCGATACATTACCAAAGATCAAAGGGATGCTTTACTTGAAGTATGTTTTCATTTATTTACCTTTTTCCTTAATAGTGTAGTCAACGAACGAACGAACCAAAATTTATCACGATTTTCGGACTTTTTTTGTAAGAGCGTTTCACTATTTTTGGAATAACTTCGCTTATATTGGTGGGACGATTGTTTGTAATGAATCTCTCTTTAAAAAATAGAAGTAAAAAATAAATAGAGATTCATTACAAACAAAACGAATTTTTTTTGATACTGATCCGACCAATACAAGCGAAGTTATTCAAAAAATAGTGAAACGTAAACTTGAAAAAGTCAAAATTTTACTGATTTTACACTAAAGTCGAAGAATAAGTGTGTTCCGGTCAAAATTGGGTTGAGAGATTTTATACACAAACTAACAGAAATGGTTTCGACCGATTAAGAAAAAAAAATTGCTGTTACAAAAAAAGTCCGAAACTCATGATAAATTTTGGGTCACTATAAAGGTTCAATTTAAAGATACATTTTTTTAAGACTTTAATTGTTTATTTTTAGGGCCTCAAAGAAAATTGGGCAGATATGCAAAAAATGTATCAAAAATTGCCAATACTGACTGATACAATTCCGAAAATTCATCGAAAGTCCAAATTAGAAGCATCTTTGAAGCAATTGGAAAAGGATATTGTTTTGTTAGAACGTCATCCATACATTTATGTGTACAATGACGATGTACTTCCAAATTAATTTTTTTTATCAAAAACTATTATTCAAATCAATATTATCTTGTATACTTTTGAAATATTGTAATATTTACAATAATTATTCATTTTATAACGTTTGAAAATCGCGCGTAAAGCGCCTGCGTCGTTATTGGTTGTAATTTTCCTTTATTTGGTTACTTTTTCCTTTTTGTTGGTTACTTGCATGTGGTTGGTTATTCTGATTCGCGAAAATCACAAAGGGTGCGACACCTATCGGTTAAATATGAAATACTTTCCATAGGGGCTGTTACGTGTTATTTGTTTACAATTTTTATCTAAATTTTATGGAGGGCGTTAACATAACCTCAATAATACAAATTTATTTTAGCAATAGAGCTACAAAAAGTACTTCAAATATTAAAATTTAAATAAAAATATGTTATAAATATCAAATACAACCGCCTGTAAACAATAAACATGGATTAAACGAATGTAAATAAACAGGGTGTGTAAACGTCAAAATCATATGTCCAATCAGGTCCAATGTTATCCCCACGGTTTCCGACATCTTGGAATGTAAGTGGCGCCTCTAGTGGTTATGATTTTCTCGAATAACTAATGATCGATAGCGTCTGTTGGTTAGTTCGAGGTGTCGGTATTTACATTTGCACCAAAAATTGTGATTATTAACTAAAATCGTTTAATTTTGTGATAGTTATTAAGTTATTTTATATATCTAAGTTCTAAATATAAGTTTGGAGAAAATGGCGTTGACATCTTCTCAAATCAAACAGGAACAAAATAACCTTTCCGGGACAGGTTCTGGTTGGCCACGAAGAAATAGTCAAAATTCGGTCGCCGCAACTACCACATCTAATTTTGATGCTAAGTTTCACGTGCCTTCGGCAGCAATAAACAGAATTATTAATTTGTAAGTACATATTTTGATCTCGAGTAATTGTCTTAAAGTGAAAGTTGTATTTTAGATATCCATTAACAAACTACACATTTGGTACGAAAGAGCCCCTTTTTGAAAAGGATCCTAGTGTGCCGGCGAGGTTTCAACGAATGCGTGATGAGTTTGAGCGAATTGGTATGAGAAGAAGCGTAGAAGGTGTTTTACTCGTACACGAACATGGATTACCGCATGTTTTATTACTCCAATTAGGAACGACGTTTTTCAAGTTGCCAGGAGGAGAATTGAATCCTGGCGAAGACGAAGTAGAAGGTTTAAAGCGTTTGTTGACTGAGGTATGTGCTTAAGTGTTTACTGTTGTTTTTATGTCGATTGTAAAAAAGTTTATCATAAGAGTATTTAATTGTAACTAAAAGTACAAAATGTTTGTTAGAGAAAAATGTACCTGATAGTAGCACAGAAAAATTTGATTGCGTGTTATTTTTTTTTAAAAGTGTGATATTGAAGATTTGTACAAGTACAAGTGTACGATACCTTTGTGATATAGGTAGGGCTACTAGTTTAGTAATAATTGAGATTTAACTAAATATTTTTTTATTATTTTTGTGCTCTATTGAGTTTAGAACTCACTAGTTGAATTTTTTTTGTTTTAAATTATGTTCTACAGTTCTACACAGAGATATAATTTCTATTTCACATTAATGCAACCGATGAAGTATTCAAATCTGTAACTTTTATCTTTCTTTTATATTGTGTTGCAGCTTTCATATTTAAAATTCTTCAGCTTCTATTAATCATTAACTGTAATTATAGATTTTTATCTATGCTTACTGATTTTGTTAAAATCTGTTTTATTTTCGTCGAACGTAATGTTCTTACCAAAATTACACGTTATTATTATGGCACAATAATTAAAGATGGTACAAGTAAGTGATTAGGAAAGAGCCAGTAAGATCAAAAATCTAAAGAATCTGCATTGTTAATGTAGGTTTGACATAGTTATTAAACTTTACCTAAATTATTAAGACCTGGTAGCTTTTTGAATTTTTAGATATCGATTTTTATGTAATTACTAATTATCAATGTAATTATGATTAAAATCTTAAGCCATACTATTATTTAAGCATTTCATGTTTTCAGTGAAAAATTTTTTCTCATGTTTTTAGCCTTGAGGATGTCAAGTAGATTTTATCCATTTTAGATTTACCTTTTTATTGTTAGAAAAAATACAATAGAGCTTCATATTTTTCTAAATCGATGATATACAATTACAATTCATTATTAATATCTTCAGTAAACTGACGATGTTAACAATGCAGATGCTTTTAAGTTCTACTGTTACTTTATTTTTTATTAAGTTATCGTATAAAACATATTCCCTGCTCAGAGTTTAAGGTTCACTAAATACATTACATCGTCAAATATTTATTTTAAAAATGTCAGGAGTATTAAAAATATTAATGAATTATTATAGGTACGAGCGAACCCAATAATTTATATCCGTCTTTACAGAAGTTTTATACTAAACCTACATTGGTTCTGTGATAATTTATATTCTTGCCAAATGTATGTTTCCAAAACAATAAATTTTGAATTTTCAATCCCTATGTAATAAATTATAGATGTCACGACCTTGTTTGCTAATATTCCTGTAAGTTTTATGTGATTTAAATCATCGATTTGTATCCAATTAACTAATTGCATATTTGTAAAAAATATTGTTATTCTGTTGTCGAAAGCTAGGTCTGCATTTCCCACCTTTCCAAATTCCTATTTAATCATCATTATCTATTCAAATATTAAATGTAAACCTAGCTTTATTCAAAATTGTGAAATAATTTTAACTTTTTTAGTTTAGCCTTTTTTTCACAAAAACTTAAATGTGTTACAAAGAAAGGTTAATTAGTAATGTTCTCAGATTGTAATTATGTTGTATCTGCAAATTACTAATTTAAAAACTATCGTATTTTTCTTATGTAATTTATCACTTTCAATAAATATTTTTTGTCTACGAAATTCTTATAACGAGAAGACACCGTGCTAAAGATATTTTAACTTTACGACATGTAAAATGTTAATATTGCAATATTTTCCCATTAAATCATGAATAGAAAATTTAATGTTCATTTATTAACATGTGTATTTGTCAACCATCGTTTTTAATATGCGATAATTATTGTCTACAATTTCATATTTTCTAATGTTGGTCATCGGTGCGAGGTTTATTTTTCTTTATAATTATTGAAAATGAATTCTTACATTAGGTTTCGTTTGAATTATAAATTTGTGTAGCTCGATTGCTCGATTACATAAATTATTGATTATGCATTAAATTTCCAATGCTTTAAGGTAATTAAACTATTTTTAAAAGCCTGTTAAATTGTCCTCGTAAAAATTATTGATTGCTTTTGAAGGATACATTGTCCCTATTTTAAATGCTGATACAGAAATGTGTTTTTATAGAGTAAATTAAATAACCTTTAGGTAATATAAAAATATACTAAATGTTCTTTTTGTTGAGTTATAATAAGTAGTACATCGTTCAAGAGGAAATGGAACATTTGCCTTTTACCATAAGTTGTTTGCAGACATTGGGAAGACAAGACGGAGTAAAACAGGATTGGCTCATCGAGGACATAATTGGAAACTGGTGGCGACCAAATTTTGAACCTCCACAGTATCCTTACATTCCTCCGCACATCACTAAACCTAAGGAGCACAAGAGGTTATTTCTTGTCCAGTTGCAGGAGAAGGGTACTGTAATCATTTGTTAGACTATTTAATTTTGTACAAATAAGAAGATTGTATACTATTGTGTTATAAATGTTCACTTTTGATCGTAAGATGAGAAAATACATTTAAGAAATCAGTTCTGATATTCATACAATAAAAATTAATTAAAATCACTTACTTAATTTTTCTTAAATGTAAAATTTTCTTTTCTTGCGTAATATTATACATATCTGTAGAATTTTGATTATTCGTATATTTTTATTTTATTTCATGCATGTTATTTGGAAAAAAATTTAATTATTTAGTTTCATGTTAGGCTCATTTTAAAAAAATTTCTGCGACTAATTTTATTTCGTTTTAAAAATTCTACTGTTGTGAAATTTCTATAAACTCTCAGTAATTAACATTTAACAATAGTTAAATATAAAACAGAAGTAGAATAAATTGTTTTACTAGACTCGATTTGAATATCACAAGTAATTTTTGTTAAAATTATTTTGTTTTCGGCTCTTAGCGTTTAGATTCGGATTTTATTGAAACTAACAAATAAACCAAAACTCTTCGTTTTTGAAATTATACACTCATGGACAAAAATATTGCATATATTTTACTATACGCACCACGCTTCCTGAAAACACTTTTATATCAATAAGCATGTGGTATCAAAGTTAAAAATTTAGACTACATGTCTAACATGTTTTAAAGGCTTTAAACGATAAAGTAACAAGTAATAAATAGCAATAAACAATAGCCTACAAAACGACGAAAGAATTGACCGATGAGAATCGCGAATAAAATGTCTCATGATGAAATTTAATTGTTTTTAAGAAAGTTAATAAAAATCCCAAGTTACCAATTAATAATTCCATGTGTTAAAAGTCCTTTTGTTCAGTTTTGTTCAAAATCAACGAATATCTGATACTCTTCAACGACATTTTTAATTTTTAATTCATGGACCTATTAATCGCTAACTTCGGATTTTTAGTCTTCCTTAAAAACAATTAAATTTCATCATGAGACGTTTTTTTCGCGATTCTCATCGGCCAATTCTTCCGTCGTTTTTTAGGCTATTGCGGACTATTGTTTATTGCTTTTTACTTTACCGTTTAAAGCCTTTAAAACTTGTTAAGACATGTAGTCTTAATTCTTAAGTTTGATGCCAAATACTTAATTGATATAAAAGTGTTCTGAGCAAGCGTATAGTAAAATATATGGGTCATTCTTTTACAAACCGCACAGATTTCAGGAAAAAAAGAAAATTTGACTTCTTGAAATGCGATAAAATAAAATTTTCTGCATCTTTCAACAAATTTAATTGACCCGTATTTCAGGATTTTGCTGAAAAAAATTTTTTTTCGAAAATATTCACATGAATTTTCTATAATTTGTTAGATTTTCTCCAATCTTCTCATACTTGAAATTTATTATCTTCAGTTGTACTGATCGGATCAATCTCGTTTTTCTTTATTTTACACTTTATTACGTTAGCTATCGAAGTGTATTAAAAAAAATTTTTTTATTGGAAAAAATGAAAAATAATAACAATTTAATTGTTTAAATAGTTTTAACATGCTCGCCCCCCAACATAAATTAATTGAAAATAATGTCATTTTGTTCCTTATTCTCTTATCTATAAAACTTATTTTACAAAAAAGTGGAATCTCTATTAGATTGGAAGTTATTAAATATTTTCGAGCGCAAGTCACCCAGCGCGCTCCACATGCGGGGGTGTCAGAGATCTCAAACGGAACAATTGCTCGATTACAAGTTCTTGCGCTCGAAAATATTTAATAACTTCTGATCTAATAGAAACTCCACCTTTTTGTGAAACGAGTTTTATAGATAAGAGGATAAGGAACAAAATGATAATTTTTCCAATTAATTCAAGTTGGGGGGCGAGCATGTTAAAACTATTTAAACAATTAAATTGTTATTATTTTTCATTTGCTCAAAATAAAAAAAAAATTTTTAATACACTTTGATAACTAAAGGTATAAAGTGTAAAAATTAAAAAAAAAACGACATCGATCCGATCAGTACAACTGGAGATAATAAATTTCAAGTATGAGAAGATTGGAGAAAATCCAGCAAATTATCGAAAATTCAAATGTGAATATTTTGGGAAAAAAAATTTTAGCAGCAAAATCCTGACATACGGGTCAAGTAATTTTATGAATATAGGCTGCAAAAAATTTTTTGGGCGATTCCAAAATGTCAAGTTTAAATTGGTGTGCGGTTTGTAAAAGAATGACCCGTATGCAATATTTTTGTCAATGAGTATACTAAATCATTATGTATTTAAGTTGAGTGTTTTCATTCTGACAAAATTTAGGACTTAATAGTCTAATACTAACAAAATTTTGGAATCATCTCTTATTAAGAATATAAAAAAATTTCATACTATAATTTCATTTTCATTGATGCTGCACAAGTTATAAAATTATACTTTTTTAAGCAGAATTTTATGTTATTAATTATAATATTCCTTAAGAATAGTCGATGTTTTTTTATTGTATGAAATCTTTTGATTAGAAAAATTTTTTAATATTTATTTTATGCTTTCATTCTTCATCTGTTATACATGCCATGTAGTAGTTTTCCTATTATACTGAAAAATTGATTTAAACACCTATTTTGTGTGTATTTAGGAGAATTTTGTATTCCAACAAATGATGTTGTAATTTTATAGTCATTTTGTATTTACCAGGAGTACAATTCTTTCTAAATTAATGTGTAAAATTGTAAACTTGACTGTAATACACATTTGAATTATAAACAACAAAAATATAATTTTTAGAATAGTCTCAACAAAAATAGAACAATTTCGTAACCGCTTAAATATTTTTAATTGTTCTATTTTTGTCATTCTTTATAAATAATACATTTTTTTATTTGTGTGATATATTCCCGTAATATCATTTTACTATTCTAATATTTAATTAATTTTTACAGCTTTCTTCGCTGTTCCCAAAAACTATAAACTAGTTGCGGCACCTTTATTCGAGTTATATGACAACTCGCAAGGATATGGACCTATAATTTCATCTTTACCACAAGCACT
Source organism: Malthinus seriepunctatus (assembly GCA_963924605.1). NCBI lineage: Eukaryota > Metazoa > Arthropoda > Insecta > Coleoptera > Cantharidae > Malthinus > Malthinus seriepunctatus. Next base: position 55,451,733 of record OZ004600.1, read on the forward strand.
GTGCAGGTTAATATTTCTTAATAACATTAAAACTTACATAAAATTTAACAATACGTTATTGTAGATTCCAGTTCATCTATATGTGAGGATTGTGTTGAAAATATGGTGACGATATTAAAATGGTTCATAAGCAAATCATTGTAGATCATCCAGAATGAAATTTTTCTTATTTTATTCGCAATACAAATATTGATTTACTTTTAAGACTTATTTCTAACAAAGTTGCTTAATGGCCGAGCAGCTCAACTGCTATTTAGTAATAAGCTAAAAAAATAACGATATATTAATTTCGTTGCTTTGATTTTAACTTTGTGATAACATTCATTTTATTTCAGAAATTGCCTATTTTTTAAATAATCCACAAAAATAGCTGTGGAGCCAATCCGCCAATAAGCGACTCAATTGACAGTTTTCCTTTTGATATAAGTAGAATATTACTAAATAAATTATTTCTGGTGTACTTATTTTGATTTATTTATGTATATACAAAAACTAAGTTTGTTATCAAATATAGGGAATTATTTTGTATGTTTTGACTGGACAAAATGAACTTATTATTATAAAACTACAAATAAATTAATTAGAATTATACTGTCTTTCTGTTACTCTAATAAAAGCTTTATATTTAACAGTCCTTTCAAATAATGTGCAACTAAATCTTATTAGCATTCACTTTTAAATTTTTCGGTAATAAAAACTAGAGAATCGTTTCAAATACTGTTTAATATTCCCTGAATTCTCTATAATGTACCTATTTGTAAATTGTAAGGAAAATGAGCAAAACTTCACTTTGAGAAAGTTCTTTATTTTAATTATGACGTGCCTTATAACTTTTATAGTCATAATTTTTATATAAATCAATACAAAATACTAATGTAAGTACCACACTAGTTTGTACAATCATTCATGAACTTAAAAATACAAATTTACAAAAGAATCAGAAAAATAAACGTTTATCATACTGAAAATTCAGCAACTATTGTTTTTTAGAACTTATTTTAAAAAATATAAAGAAACAAAAATTGGGACATTAATACTAGTTTAGCGACGAGCTCGTCCTCTTCCTCTGCCACGTGGTCCACCACGTCCGCCTCTTCCACGACCTCGTCCTCGTGCAGCACCACGAGATGAATCTTTCTTCTTAGCTTTAGCTTTTGGAGTATCGTCAATTAATAAAGTTTCTAACGGTAAACTATCCGATAAAATGTAATATCTAATGTTATTTCCTCGAACTGTTAACGTGTCCAAATTGACTGCTAAACGATTCTTTGGAGTCACTTTAACAGCTTTTAAATGTGTATTCATAGCTACATCTACTCCAGTTATAGTTCCATGAACTTGAGTTCCGTTTTTTAATTCCATTGTAACCGTTTCGTGGCTTAGTTTCATTAAAAACCTAAAATGATTTAAATTTGAGGTTATATTTGAAAAATTTGTAAACGTTTATTAAGTGTTGTATATTATTACCTGACGAGCTTCATATTTGTGTTTTATATGATAACAGTTTGTTCCTTATAGTAGATTTTTATGTTTTTTTTAGCAAATCGTTATAAAAACGAAAACCGGCAAATATCTTTTTGTAAACCAATGGCGTGGTTCATACTGGCGCCATCTAGCGACGTAGCGAGAACTTTTGGATTTTTATAGCTGCGTCGAATTTAAATTTTAAAAACATTATGATATTTAAATATTTATTGTGTGATTAGAACTAATAAAGTTAATTTATGCAAAGTAATCAGTAAATTTTTTTATAGTTCCCTAAAATTAATAAACGTTTATTTAAAAATTTCTACGTGGTAGGGTAGCGATTTGTAATTAAAAATCAATTAATATTTGGTGGAGTTCCTTATTATGCGTAATTTAAAGTAAAATAGAATGTTTAATTAGTTTAAATTTAAAAAAATAATAGTGGTAAAAATAATTTATTTATAATTTAATTTTTATTAATCAAATAAGGATTATAACTTTTTTTCTAAATCTAATTTTAATGGAAGGTACCCGTATTGTTTCGATGTTTATTTTAGGCTTGAATAATTTTATCCAAAATTAAAACCCTAGTCAGGTTTTAGCGGGGTTAAAATTAAAAATTGCACTTTTAATACAAGCGCTTGGCGCATGCGTCGCTACAATTTGAAAAATGGCGACTGCGGATATTCGTATGTAGTTGTGTTTCTATAATATCAATGATAATAATTCGGAAACATATTTTCTAATAGCTTTGTTGATTAATTTGACAACATATAATGTGAGTTTGGTATTTTCGTAAATTGTTTCGACGAATGTGTTCATGGGTGTATGTTTATGAATGTGTTGTAAATTTCAATATTTACATTTTCACCTATCTCAATTCTTTACTTATAAATTTTATTTTAGAGGTTGTTATTTATATTTATCTTGTTACTATACTTATTCTTAAGATTTCATACATTTGTTTCATTAATTTTATTTTGTAAATTTAGTAATGTTACATACAGGTTAGAGTTTTTAATGTCTGAAGGTTTGACAATTCGATTTAAACAATTTTATTATCATCGAAATGTATAATGTGAGTGCTACGATATGTCGAGAAGCAAGTTAATGATGGAATGGTTCATCGAGAAATGGAAGCCACTAATGGGGGTAAGTGTTGCCATTATTTAAATTTATAATTTTTTATTATGTTTTTGTTTTTGTTTTGCTTGGTTCTATCTTATTTAATATCAACTAAAATTAACAGCTTACAGAAAGTATTAAATTTTGTACAGATAACTAGATTGATGTAACCCATAACTTATAAGTGTACACAGCAGAGGGGGCTAATAAATTTTATTTGTACAGTACAGGGTGATGCAAAAAATACATTTATCAAAATAATATTTAATTTTATTATTGTAGGTAATTAACGCAAATATAATTAAAACTATTCATGCTTAAAATGCATTTATGTAATTATGTTTAGTAATCTGAAACAATTTGGATAGGTTAGCAAAAGCAAACAAACTACTTACTCATGGTAATAAATCAAACAAATTTAATTACTATCACATTAACATCGAAAAGAGGAAATTCAATGTAATAGCACAAAGCTCATACTTTACCAACAAACTTTAAGATAACCTGGAACGCCATTAGGATGCAGTTGCCAAAGACATTAGTCGGTGATTAATGTTCTCTTAAATACCGTAAGAAAATAATCTTTTGTAATCACTTTGCCTTTTCTCTTAATACGAACAATTTTAATATTATTTATTAAAAGATAAAAATTTGACCCAATTTTGTTATAAGAAAAAATGAACTTACGAGGGCGGTTCTAACGAATGGGCGGGAAAGTTGATTTTTAGACGTTCCGCTCGTAACCGTTAGCGACTTTAATATCCGGTTGATATCAGTAATAGTCATAATTCCTCATAGGTTAAGGTTCAAAGAAGGTAATGACACATTTGTATATAGGGCATAAGAGCCTAATTAGTGAGATAAGTTTAATTGAACTTGGTGTAATTTCAAAAAACAGAGGATTCTGTTTTTACTTAACATCAATAATTACTCTAATTAGGCTCTTATTTCCTATATTCAAATATGTCATTGCCTTCTTTGAACCTTAACCTATGAGGAATTATGACTATTACTGATATCAACTGAATATTAAAGTCGCTAACGGTTACGAGCGGAATGTCTAAATATCAACTTTCCCGCCCATTCGTTAGAAACCGTCCTCTTAAAATGGAGCTGTAGATTATGGGTTCTTTATACAGGGTCTTATTACTATACACTGTTACAGCGAAAATTGGGTAACTTGGGTAATAATACCCAAAAAATAAACAACTTTTTTATGTGACACTTTTCAAAATGGCGCGTGGTTTCGAAGATCCTGAAGATTTTCGCATTGTCAAAAATCGTTCATAGCTTGCTTAAATGTTTGAGCTATTGGGAAAATAAGAGGAGTTTTAGAATTTATTTAATCAAGGCGAACAATTTAATTCTATAACTTTTTGTTCTAGCGGTTACCGGTTCAAAATGGCGATCTCTCAATTCTTTTTTGTCATCAATACGTTGTAAACTGAGCGGCAAAAAGGAAGTCATGGTCTATTTGTGAGAATTCGTTTTTTATGTATCATCTAAATTGTTTGACATCTTCTGTAGGGTGATATGTTATAGTATCCAAATAAATGATGCCAATCAAGCCAGTCGAGAAGCAAGTCAATTAAGAATTCCAAGTTACTTGCCTTGTATAAACATCTACATGTATAATATTATACAGGGTGTGCGGCATAAGCCTCCGTTCCTTGAAGTGGGTGATAGCTCAGCTCAAAATAGAGCGATGAAGTCGAATTTACCTTAGTCCAAAGTTGCTTACCTACCAAGTTACAAAGCTTTGAAATTTTTAGAAATAAATTGATAAATAAGCTCTCGTTACGAAATTATATGATTCTTTTAAGGGGGTTAGATGCCCCTCCTTCGATGTTGATACACCCTTAACATTTTGTGAGGCAATCGGATCGGAAAAAAATTGGCAATTATAAAAAGTTGGTAGTTTGGTTGGCAAGCAACTTTGGACTAAGGTAAATTCGGTTTCATCACTTTATTTTGAGCTCAGCAATCACGCAATCAAGGAACGGAGGCTTATGCAGGACAATATTATACTTGCTTGCATTACGAAACAAGTTTTGTTTTGAAAAAGGCAAATAACTTACTCACTTGATTGATTTTTGCTTCTCATTGGCTTCATGTAAATGAGACCTTTAATATTTTATCATACTAAGTAATGGAAAAGGGAAAAAGGCTTCATGCTCATTGTCACGCAAATCGAAGAATTTCTTTTGTTTAAATTCTAATGACCTTGTATAACTTTCTCTATATCGGCTTAGAGCTTTCCAAATGCTATAGCTTTCAGAGCAATGGGTGATTTTGGATTTAAACGTTGTACAACTGGAGTAGTAATGGAAAGATCCAGTGTATCAGTTCTTACAGATTTAGGTAGTTTAACTACAAACAGACCATTCTTGAAGGCACTTATAATGTTTAATACTTAAGTATAATTTTCCAAATCCAGTCTTTGGTTAAGAGACTACTACTAATTTTACTAATTTTATTTCGGTAATTTATATAAGCAAAGTAATACATTTAATGAAATTCAATAATGTGGAGTAATTGAAGTATACCCGTCTAATGGAAGTTAATCGATTACGTACAGTGAGTATGTACACAATTGTTATTGGTTTTTTCGTTCATTTATTTAATCGTGCTACCAATAACTTTATTTTAATACTTATGAAAAAACGTTCAGACTGTTTTAAGAAAAATAATCGATGAAAACCATGCCACTTTCATATTGACGTTTTAAAAGGACTAGAATTTTGCGTGTGCGTTTAACTACTCGTTGGGCCAATTAAACATGCAACCCTTACAATAATACTCTAAGGCTTGTTGTAGATATTTAAATATGATATATTAATTTTTTTTCAAGTTAAAAGTTGCACTTTCCACTTTGTGTGACTGTGCTGGAGCTGCTAACAAAGAAAAACCATTTTATTGTAGGTCTAGGGAAGGACATTAGATTCTTTACTGTAGGGAAGAATCATAATGTTTGTGGTCACTTATTGCTAGGGAGTGTTGAAAATGTAACGGCTTGGGCACATACCGTTTTTATTGTTTGTGTAATCTTTTCTTTAATCATTTCTTTACCTTCTCAATCGTTATTGTTTTTGTTGACTCTATCAATGATATAATTTTGAGTTGGAATTTACGATCTTTTGTGCTTTTGTAAATGCAATTTTCTATTATCTGATTTGAGCTTCTTTCAAGCTTCGGTTTTTGAGTGTAGGTGTTTTCAAGTATTGAACTCGTACACTGTAAGACGATTTTTAGCGGATTAAAGAGCTGAAAATTGCCCGGGGCTAAGTCAGGACTAACAGGTGGAATTTACCACCTTCTAATTCATCTCTTGGGGTAATGAAGCCGTATGAGATGCTATTGTTGTGATGGAGCAATCGATACTCCTCTAGTCAGTAGGTCTGAGTGTTTGTTCGAATCGAACTGTTATTAAGCACGCTTCTGAATGACTTCATTAAAAATGTTAACAAGTACATCGATTTTCAGCTATATCCGTTTGCGATCTATTTGCTGACTTTCCCTCGTATTGTTCGTTCGTAATGTATTGTCTCTTATTTTCATGTATTTGTACAATTATTAACTCCCCCCGTACTAATTCGAATATTTTTTGTTAAAAATCCACATAATTGAGTAAGTTGCGTGTGAACAATTGCGGCAATTTATAAAAATAAAAAATTGTATGTGGGGGAGGAAAAACTAACCTTAATAAAGTAGTTATTGTAAATTATAATTCTTAAGGTAGTTTTTGTGACTTAATTTGTAATTGTAATTAAAATCTTCATTACGTACGTCTGTGTGTAATAGATATTTTAGAAATGGCCTGATTCTAATTAGAAACCATTTTTATGATATTTTTTGTATATTTTTCTCTTTTGTTAAAAATATTTATACCTAAAATGTTATAAAATTGGTCGCGTTGATTAGTAATCTTTTTCTATAAATGATAAAGATTAATAAAATTGGCCTAGAACAAAAATTTGCAAATCAGGTGCTAAAAACTTCAAGGCTACGTTTAATTAGTGTATATTATTGCAAACAATTCTATTCTCGTTAGTGCATCAGTGCAAGAATGGCAATTTTAGCCGTTTCAATTAGGGTATGTTTTAATTATTAATATTTTTTATTGTTTATCCACCTTTAGTTTAGTGGTTTTATTAAAACTCGGTGACCGTCTAACTTAAACAAAAGTATAATTGAAAATGTTTCATAATTAATGTCTTTAATTAGAAATCTTGGTTATTTGTGGTTAATTCTGTAATTTTAAATACTATTTTAAAATTAAATCGTGTTTGAGGTTATTGTATCGCATTATTAATGAACACATTATTAATGAGTAATGAGTATTAGTGCAGTTGTAATGTCGCATGTTATAGTTTGCACCAATTATTTGAGTGGTTTGCACGTGTTCTCAACTTATTGACACCGTAAATTTGAAATTATTTAAAAAATAATGTTTGTAGTGCCTGTAAGGCAATGTAAATAAAATCAGTGGAGAATATACAGGATCCTACAACAATTTCCGAAGTCATCAGCAATACATTGTAGAGGACGACCAGTAATATTTTAGAGCTTATATGACAGACCCCCTACATGGTTGACATTGTTTGAAGTATCCTAATCCTCCCATTTCCCTATAAAGTATTATTAACTTTCACCAACCTCTTCCTTCAGATGTCAGAATTGATTTTCAAAATTTCATTATCGTAGATCAGTAGTTCTTTTTTTAGATAACGACGCCCTAATACCACAAAATATGAAAAGCTCAAGCCACTCTGCCCTTATACAAGAATTTATATTATTTCATTTGTTATCGGTTCACAAGAAACTCTTTTTTTGCACATGTGTTGTTGTAAGGGTATGAAAAGTAAAACAACATTTTGTAGGTCCGCACGGCAACCCTGTGGTCTGCTCGCGAACCCTAGTTGAGAAACACCTCCATATAGATAATCGAGTAGATAATGCATGGAGGCCATTATTAATTTCTAAATAGCAATTAATATTCTAGTTAACGAAGGGGTTAAGCTTCGGTTTCCTAGGATAGCGGTGCCGTTAAATAGCGCCCGTAATATGACGGTGCTGACGTCACATAGCTAAAAGTGAAGGCTAAAAGCGGTGATCTAAGGTTTGTTCCTACAAACAGTCGAACCAGTTCAGAACGGTTCAGAAATGAACAGCGCAAGCGCACATTGAAGTTGGCAATACAAATTTCAATTTGCGCACACTCCGCCCAGTTACGAACTAGTTCGAGCTGTGTGGGAACAAACCTCTAGGAAATCATATTTGTCTAAATATATGGAAACTGTTTTTGTGACGTCATTGGCCATCATATTACGGCCGCTATTTAACGGCATCGCTTTCCTAGGAAACCGAAGCTTTATAGAGAACATGGAAGAAGGTGGAGTTTTTTTCAGGAATGTGTTTGGAGTTGTTAGGAAGTAAAAATACTAGAAGTCTCCGCTCCTAGCTATATGGCTAAGGGAGCGAGGAGGATGGAAAGGTACTGTTTTTGGGATTTTTGCTTATAGCTCGAAAACGGGTCATAGGGAAAAAATTAACCTTAGCAAAATGAAAGCTTATCAAAACTCATACAAGACTGTTTGTATTTTTTTTCTTTATTGCTTAACCTTCTTCCATGTTCCCTAAACCAATTTTTTAAGTGTTCGTTGACTAGACTACAAGGTAATTTTTTAAAGTGGCACTAACATTGGGATCTCGGAAACCGTAAGAGTTAGGAGGTTGGTTAAATTAGCAAAAAAATGCATGTTTTAATGGCCTTTAAGAATCCGTTTAGAAAATTGCAAATTTCAAAATAGTTTCTCAGATAACGCAGAAAAACTGAAAATTCGCAATGTCGTTTTTTGACTGTAGTTTTAAAATGGCTTACTTTAGAAAAAAAAATTCTCGCGAAAAATCTTCAGGAGATTAGAAAAGCTATTAAACTATACTAAACTCGACTTTTTATCACATCGACGCTAGGCGTCGCGACGTTCAACTTTTTATTTTCGTATGGGGGACTTATCGTTTTTTTTGCAAAAATTACTCATTAATTCGGATACCAAAACGAAAACTTTATATCTTTTACTTTTCTTAATTTTCACAACTTTTCAAGTTATGTTATGTTACTTTATATAGGTAGTTACTTTAAATTATGTTTTACGATAAAAAATAGCGATTAAACGTAGCTTTTATGTCGAGTTTCTCTAACGTTATGGATCCATAACATTCCCAAACTTAACTATTTTCATTGTTTGAAACCGGTTTTTGAACACTTAGGGAATAGATAAAATAGATAAATTCGTCAAAAGATAACTATCTTTAGATAAACCCAACATTAAAGTTTTAGAAAGGTAAGTTGATCAGGAAATAAACATAAATCAAATTATTATTTATTAAATCGTAGTAATGAAATTTGATTTCCTGATTAAATTACTTTTCTGAAACTTTAAAAACTAAGTTTTAGTTGTTATTTTTCATCGTAAAAAATAACAAAGTAACATATTAAAATAACGGAACATAACATAACCTAAAAAGTTGTGAAAATTAAGAAAAGTAGAAGATTTAAAGTTTTCGTTTGGTAGCCGAATACAGCCTACTGAGTAATTTTTGCAAAAAAATGATAGGTCTCTCATAAGAAATTGAAAAGTTGAACGTCGCGACGCTTAGCGTCGATGTGAAATAAAAGTCGATTGTGGTATCGTTTGATAGCTTTTTTTAATCTCCTGAAGATTTTTCGCGAGAATCATTTTTTCTAAAGTAAGCCATTTTGAAATTACAGTCAAAAAACGAAATTGCCAATTTTCAGTTTTTCTGCGTTATCTCGGAAACCATTTTGAAATTTGCAATTTTCTAAACGGTTTTTTAAAGGCCATTAAATTATACCACTTTTTGCTAATTTAACCAACCTCCTACCTCTTACGGTTTCCGAGATCCCAATGTTAGTACCACTTTATTAAATTACCCTGTATAAGTGACGCCACGGTTTTCATATTATTTTAAATAGGACACCCTGTATATTATTATATATTAAGATGTACAATTACATTGCATATATTTTCGTATTGTATCAAAAATTCAAAAATGTAAATTTTAGCATTTGAAATAGTACCTACTCTTTGTATGAAGATGGTAATATTTTCAATGTAAATTATTTAAATTTAATGTAGCATTGCAAGACAAGATATAATTTGTAATTATAATCAATATTATATACTTACTAATTTAATTACACGCCACTCACGTCAAAGTTTATAATTTGCTGACTTCAGCAACCAAAGTGAGAAGTAATCAGAATTCTGTAGGTATGGATTTTCGCAATAATCTTGTTTTGTAAATGAAAAATTTCAGTAGAGGGTGACTTTTAATAATTATTTATTATTAAATATTATAGCTTTTTAACTATTTTTCTTTTTATTATATCCGACAGACACTTAATAGCAAAGTTATGTAGAAATATTGTTGTCGTAAGACTTTTCTGTCTTTCACTAATAGTTTTTAGTGGAATAGACATTTTTTAAATCATTCAAGTAACGATGAAGAATATTGCAATATACCGGGTGTCGCAACGATCCGTGCACGGAAGATTGTGCCTTATTTACTATAAAAGATAGCAAATAAACAAGTTCGTGGCTATAGTTGTTCTAGAGGACCTAGAGCATCTCTTAAAAATATTTCATTTATACAGAGTGATCTATTTAGAAGATACAGCTCAAACTTGTCTCTTATTAATTAGATACCCTGGGTTTTATTGCATATTTGGATTACCGTTTCGATGACAGTCAAAATGAAGTATGGATTGATGGGTCTGCGATGAGTTTAGCTCTAGACAAAGATATTGCACATTTTATGTCAAAAATAGGTAAGCTTTGTTTACTCACATGATGACTTTGAAAGCAATGTATGATATGTGTGCACACGTTAGCTCACCGCACCTAGCACTGTCCATAGCATTCGCACTGAACATACATAAAAAGCACTGCTTCATATCACACTGGTCACATGGAAACATCTACCCTCTCATTGCACACTCTCATATAAAATAATGCTTTATTTATTTTGTCGGTGCGATATTAAGTGCGGTGCTAGGGGGAGTGCTAGGTGCGGTGTGCCGACATGGCTACAGACTAAAAATTTATGTTGTAGTTTTCTTGCTTTGAAAAATGATAACGGGCACGTATGAGACTGTTGATATGTTGCTCCGTAGTTATAAAAGCAAATGTCAAAAGAAATATCTGAAATAAAATTCTAAAAATGTTGAGCTAGGTATTTGTATAAAAGTGAAAGAATTCTATTTGTTGCTTAATGAAAATTTTTACTAATTTGTAGAACCATTATCTGCTTTCGCGTGTGGCACTCTTACCTGTCTTAGGCGTGTATAACTGCTTATTCCTGGATGTAAATCTACGAGGGCTCTTTCAAAATAGACGAGATCGATTGGGAACTTGCAAGACAAATTACAATCGGTGACTTGCCATTGCGGTGAGCGTGGAACGTTGGTAAAAATGCATTGAAAAGTTACCATTAATTCGCCATTAATTTATCAATTACAATTTTTAAAATTACTAATTTAATTCTCTATCCTTCAATTTTTAAATTCGTCCATTTTTAGTTTAACATAATTTTGACTAATTTTTGTGTTTTTAAATATTGAAGAAGGAACGGAATTTAATTTGTTTTAAGAACGAAAATGCCGTTGACGTCATTTCAAGACTCGTCTTTAGGTATCATTCGATTTTACACCGTGCTGGGTAACAAATTAACTTTTTTAATTAGATTTTTTTAAGTAAAGTGGTTGTGATATAATTAAGAAGCAATTTAATTTTAAACAATAGATAGGCAAAGAGGCCTTTGTCAATTTAGTGCTGCCTCCATGCGAAACCCACAAATCGTGCCTGATTATTGACAGCCAGATTTCTCAATAGCCCACGAAATTCATACTCTTATTATACTTTAGTTTTATGTAAATAAATACAAAATTATATAAAATTAAAACATCTCTTGAGGTTTCAGATGCGACTTAAAAATGCTTTTAAACAGATATATCTTTCTTATAAGACGCTGATTTTTATAAAAATTGGTACTTGAGCTCCCTCCTGAGTGTTCTTAGGACAACCAGAGCACCAAATTTGTTTTTTTTGTGAATTACAGTCCGATGGTGCCCTTGCTGGTATCTATTTCTTCAAACTCCTATGATCATGGTTTGTGCCCACATTTAAAGTGACTTTTTGAAGGCATAAGAGCATCATAATGAGATTATAATAATTATTCAACGTGCTGCACAAATATTTCTTTCCACAGGAAAAACAAATAGAGGAGGAAAATATTAGCATTATTGAACGTTAAAAGCATTTGCGTCTTTTACACCTGTTAAAGTTAACTCGAAGGTTGTATTTAATTTTGTTTTCTCGATGATAAAATCAACCACTCGTTGATAAAAGTAATTAGGTATATTAAAAAAGTATGTAAATAGAAACGTACACATGAAGCATTTTAAGTTCTTCTTTACTTTTTCATTTTTAACGGTACATTCGTGTTAATATTCGTATAAGGAAAGAGCGTCGATGTGTGGATTATACACTTATGAAATTTAGTAATAGCTCAAGTGTGTTTACAAAAGGCTTAAGCATTTCAGATACAAGTATGTATCGAGTTTATAATGGGATTTAGTTCTTGTAAGATTACGCCTTATTTTTACAGATTACACATTTACAATGTTTATCCAATATTTTTTATAATCTTAATATACAGTTAGCTATATAGTATTGATAGTATCGAGGGTTAAATATCTACTTCAATTCATTTGTTGTAATACACTGAGTCCCATATGGGACGTTGCCTCGCATGTCTATCTTTGTTCGTTAAATGCTAGTTCAGTTTTTGGTGTTTATTGTTTATTAACGCAACAGTTGTTATGTGCGTCGTCAATCACGAAATTACGAAAATTTTGATTTAAGTGTGTAGTGTGTCCCACGGGACGTTGGATAACATATGTCAATATGTGTTACTACATAGTACAGAACTGGTTCAAGTAGTTAACTTGTTGGTGTGTATATCATTATAACAATTATTGTTGCGTGTATGGTTAGTTTACAACATTCACCATCATATTCATTCGACTATTTTTCATTCAAGCCACAGGTAACTAGATTAAGAGAGCCAAATCAAAACTACTAAAGACTTTAATATTTGTGCTAAAACTGTTTTTTAAGGCTAAAAATATGATACATACCTACACAGTGTAAAATTTAACAATTTTATCGAATTTAAACTTATGAGAGGTGAGGTCCCAATGGTGCACACAATGACTTTGAATCGGCCTGTATATTTGCGAGAAACTTGAATAGTAAATTTTCAGTGTATTCTAGAGAGGAAATATAGTGAAAATTTATTATTCAAGAATGGAAATAAATAAACATGATATGACAATAAGAGCAAATTGTTAGTAACATTCAGCAGTTTACCATGCAATTAAAGTAAGAATATGTTGAGAAAGCTAAGGAACGTGTAATAGTTGTATTTCATGAGCAATTTAAAATCGTTGGAAACTTCTGTTAAAATAAATTAGATATACCACCCGGAATCCCAAGTATATCCACATTTACAAAATTTGATATTGCACTACCCGAGAAGTTGACATGTTTCATTGTTATTTTCTGTTATCGGCATTGCATGGAGTGCTCAACTGTAATTATGTCTCTACTAATGTAGGATTCCGCGTCATAACCGTATCTTAACTTTAGCCAATAATTAGATTTGCATATTTAATTATCACAGTGTTAAACTAAACCGCCTTTTTCAGAGTTAAACCATATCGCTCTTTTCAGGGTTATCGCCATCTTGAGGGTTAAACCATATCGTTTTTACAGGAATATACCGTATCGCCCTTTTTAGAATTAAACAGTATCGCTATCTTACCGTTAAAACAAAATTGCCTTTTTCAGGGTTCGCTCTTTTCAAGGTGAAACCATATCGCTCTTTTAAAGGTGAAACAATATCGCTCTTTTCAGGGTTTATACCGTATTGCGTTTGTGAGGGTTAAACCATATCGTTCTTTACAAAATTAAATCATATAGCCTAAAATTTAATAATATCGCTATTTGACGGATGAAACAAAATTGACCCTTTCTGGGTTTAACCATATCGCTGTTTCTCAGGTTAAACCATATCGCTCTTTTCAAGGTGAAACAATATCGCTCTTTTCAGGGTTTATACCGTATTGCGTTTGTGAGGGTTAAACCATATCGTTCTTTACAAAATTAAATCATATAGCCTAAAATTTAATAATATCGCTATTTGACGGATGAAACAAAATTGACCCTTTCTGGGTTTAACCATATCGCTGTTTCTAAGGTTAAACCATATCGCTCTTTTCAAAATTTAACAATATCGCTTAAATCGCTTAAAAGGTTAAAGCAAAATTGCCTTTTTCAGAGTTTAACCATATCGTTTTCAAGGTTAAACCATATCGCTCTTTTCAGGGTTAAACCATGTCGCCTTTTTGAGGGTTAAATGAAATTGTTATTTACTGGATTAAACCATATAGTCTTTATCAAAGTTACACAATATCGCTATTTTACGGTTAAAACAAAATTGCCCTTTTTAAAGTTGAACCATATCGCTGTTTTCAAGGTTAAACCGTGTCGCCTTTTTGAGGGTTAAATCATATCGTTAGTTACAGGATTAAACCAAATCGCCTTTATCAAAGTTACACAATATCGCTATTTTATGGTTAGAATAAAATTGCCCTTTCTGGGATTTAACCATATCGCTGTTTTAAAGGTTATTCCGTATCGTTTTTTTTTTTTTAACAAAATCGCTATTTTACAGTTAAAGCAAAATTGCCTTTTTCAGAGTTTAACCATATCGTTTTCAAGGTTAAACCATATCGCTCTTTTCAGGGTTAAACAAACATATTGCGCTTTTCAAGGTTAAACCATAAATCTCTCTTTTTAGAGTTAAACTAAATCGCTCTTTTCAAGGTTAAACCATATTGCTGTTTTCAGAGTTAAACCATATCTCTCTATTCAGAGTTAAACTGGTTCGCCCTTTCCAGCGTTAAATAGTATTGCCCTTTTCAGGGTTAAGCCATATCTTTCTTTTCAGAGTTTAACTGTATCGTTCTTTTCAGCTTTAAACAGTATTTTCCTTTTCAGGGTTTAACCATATCTCTCTTTTCAAAGTCAAACTGTATCGCTCATTTCAGCGTTAAACAGTATTTTCTCTTTCAGGGTTTAACCATATCTCTCTTTTCAGAGATTAACTGTATCGCCCTTTTCAGGGTTAAACCATATTGCGCTTTTCAAGGTTAAACCATATCGCTTTTTTCAGAGTTCAACTAAATCGCTATTTTCAAGGTTAAACCATATTGCTGTTTTCAGGGTTAGATCATGTCTTTTAAGAGTTAATGTAAATCACCCTTTTCAGGGTTAAACCATATTGTCCTTTTCAGAGTTAAATCATATCTATCTTTTCATAGTTAAACTGCTTCGCCCTTTCCAGCGTTAAATAGTATTGCCCGAGGTATTGCCCTTTTCAGGGTTAAACCATATTTCTCTTTTCAAAGTTAAATTCTATCGCCCTTTTCAGAATTAAACCATTTTGCCCTTTTCAGAATTAAACCATTTCTCTCTTTTTGGAGTTTAATTCTATCGCCCTTTTCAGGGTTAAACCATATTGCCTTTTTCAGGGTTAGATCATATGTCTTTTAAGAGTTAAACTAAATCGTCCTTTTTAGGGTTAAACCATCTTTCTGTTCAGAGTAAAACTGTATTCCCCTTTTCAGCGTTAAACAGTATTGCCCTTTTCAGAATTAACCCAAATTAACATTTTCAAAACGCCCTTTTCAAGGTTTAACCAAATCTCTCTTGTTAGAGTACCGTTACACCATCATGATCGCACTCACTGTCGCCTCCTATGCGACATAGGTATGAAACAAACCTTTCTTGAGATTTATATACTTGTTCTTATCATTATCATCAAAACAAACGACTTACACAAAACGCCAAATCCATATAAGTAGCTAAACAATTGTTTCTAGTCCATTTTTCACCGTGGGAAAAGGTGATAACATTCTTCTAATTTTTGGCGCCCACGATTAATTTCATGGACTTTACTATCTTTCTGGATCGAATTTTCGACGAAGAAGAGTTCACGATCAGGTGAAAAACTCATCTTTGCTGATGTCGTCATTGGCAGCTATTTAAAAACTTACCTTGTGTCGATCTTTACCAACAGGTTGCCATAGAATCCAGTGTTGTGCGTATCCTTCAGATCTTCCTTTAGACTTCAGGAAAATTGTTGTGCACAATTTGACCTTTGAACAACGGAATATCTAAATCGATTATGTGTCTTCAAATTATTAAAGCTATTTGAATTTTGTAACAGATGTAGATAACTGTTTGCGAGGTGGCTTTAACAACATAAATTTTAAAAAGAATTTAATTTGATTCGTAATATTAATTATGTTAAAAGTTTTAAGTTTTTGTATTCATCCACGTAGTAATTCAACATCTTGTTTGCAAGACTAAAGACAATAAAAGATTCTTTTGTCGTGCTTTAATGACATAAATTTTAAAATATGACGATGGAAGGCGAAAATAATAATTTTACTACGACTTAGGTTAAATGCAATAAAGCCATTACTAGTATATTTATTATGCCTTCCGTGCTTTTAATTTGAATTTTACTCGACTATACCTTTTAACGTTATTACGTTAATTTTTATTTCTCGAAAAAATTGGATGCCATTCACATCGTTTTCATATATTCCATATAACTTTGCTTTTCTTTTCAAATGAAAATAATTTGCTTTTGAAGAGTTTTTTTCTATAAAATTTGTCATTTTAAATGGAAACATTTTTGAAAAAGTGCTCTTGAAAAGTGTTTTATTTTCATTCAATTACGGTTAAGTGTTTTTTCACTGTTTAAAAATTTATAAAAGAGTTTTGTGTAGAGGCTTAAAGATTTTTAATAATATTCTAAGGTTGAAGGGTATTCTTCGGGTCTTATTTTATGTCGATGTACTTATAAAAATATTGATTTTCTTACTTCTTTGAAACAATTTAAATTAAGTCATTTTATTTTTTAATTTACTTTTAATACAATATCGTGTATCCACATTTTGTGACACTAATTTCCAATTATAAGAAGATTGCTTGCATCTTTTAGTTACTGCACGTAAAAGTACCTTGTATAGTATCGGTGACGTGACGTACTTGAGTGAATGCTACTGGGATATGTCTCTTGTCGTTGTCATGTATCGCAGCAGAAAACTCTTGGGGACTACAAGAAATTGCAATCTATTTCTCAGCTTCGTATTAAACGTAATATCATCCTATTGAACCAGGAGAAACAATACTCATTTTGAATACAGGGCGTTTAAAAAATATTGGCCATACCTTCACAGCCTACCCAAGCCTCGGCACAGGCTGTTTCAAATTCCTGTTTTTAAGCGATATGTCCCCAGGTCGCCACCTAACAAAAATTATTTTGTTCTAAAGATCTGGAGAAGTATGCTGCATTTTCACTGATCCATCGTTAGCTACACCCACAGCCATTAACTAAAATTTAAACATATTTATGTAATAAATTTTAGAGTGCTGTGTTGATAGTCTCACACTTAACTACCCTATATCATCAAACAGTGGCCACCATTTTAAGGTATTTTAAATTTGGTTGTTTGCTTGTTTGACAATGAGCAGCGCTAATCAATATTTGATGACATAGGTAGAAAGTGGGAAAGTTTCTAAGGTTGGCAATATGCCAACAACTCTACTTCAAAAAGAAATTAATGCAGTTACAGTGGCTGTAGTCAGATTGCATTAGGCGATTATTTTATTTTAAGGTTCTTGTGGTGGCTATCGGTGACGGTGGTTTCAGTAGGACTTTAGCCTTGATGAGATTTGGTCGATACATTACATGGCAAAAAAATGCACAAAGTTGGAACTTAGGAATTATAAAATTATTGATCAATGTTAGGAACACCATATTTGAATAAGTGCCTAAACGATAAATATTATGCACTTAATTATTGGCGAGAAATATCAGGTTAGACTGTCTAAGGCCTGGTGCTTTTATCATCGGTTAAATAACCTATTAAACTAATAATAATCAAGGTAAATCCCCGTTCAACTCAATGGAGGCGAGAACTGGTTATCTCTAACCAGCTATCAAATTTGAGTAACCAGCAGTAAACGAAATAAAATAGCAAATCGTTCTCAATAGCGGAGATGAGGTTTCTCAAAAGTTTAAGTTAGGTTAGATAGGTGAAAAGAAGGAAACTCGATCTAAAAAAATCATAAATATTATGCACTTAAATATTGGCAAGAAATATCAGGTTAGACTGTCTAAGGCCTGGTACTTTTACTATCGGTTAAATAACCTGTTAAACAGTTAAACTTATAATAATCATGGTTAATTCCCGTTCAACTCAATGGAGGCGAGAACTGGTTATCTCTAACCAGATATCAAATTTGAGTAACCAGCAGGGAAAGTACCGGCCCTAAACGAAATAAAATAGCAAATCGTTCTCAATAGCGGAGATGAGGTTTCTCAAAAGTTTAAGTTAGGTTAGATAGGTGAAAAGAAGGAAACTCGATCTAAAAAAATCATAAATATTATGCACTTAAATATTGGCAAGAAATATCAGGTTAGACTGTCTAAGGCCTGGTACTTTTATTATCGGTTAAATAACCTGTTAAACAGTTAAACTTATAATAATCATGGTTAATTCCCGTTCAACTCAATGGAGGCGAGAACTGGTTATCTCTAACCAGATATCAAATTTGAGTAACCAGCAGGGAAAGTACCGGCCCTAAACGAAATAAAATAGCAAATCGTTCTCAATAGCGGAGATGAGGTTTCTCAAAAGTTTAAGTTAGGTTAGATAGGTGAAAAGAAGGAAACTCGATCTAAAAAAATCATAAATATTATGCACTTAAATATTGGCAAGAAATATCAGGTTAGACTGTCTAAGGCCTGGTGCTTTTATTATCGGTTAAAAAACCTGTTAAACAAATAATAATCATGGTTAATTCGCGTTGAACTCAATGGAGGCGAGAACTGGTTATATCTAACCAGATATCAAATTTGCGTAACCAACAGGAAAAGTACCGGCCCTAAAAGAAATAAAATAGCAAATCATTCTCAATAGCGGAGATGAGGTTTGTCAATAATGGCAAGTTAGGTTAGATAGGTGAAAAGAAGGAAACTCAATCTAAAAAAATCATAAATACTATGCCCTTAAATATTGGCAAGAAATGTCAGTTATGTAAGAAATGTGGTTATATCTAACCAGATATCAAATTTGCGTAACCAAAAGGAAAAGTACCGGCCCTAAAAGAAATAAAATAGCAAATCATTCTCAATAGCGGAGATGAGGTTTCTCAAAAGTTGCAAGTTAGGTTAGATAGGTGAAAAGAAGGAAACTCAATCTAAAAAAATCATAAATACTATGCACTTAAATATTGGCAAGAAATATCAGGTTAGACTGTCTAAGGCCCGGTGCTATTATTATCGGTTGAAAAACCTGTTAAACTAATAATAATCATGGTTAATTCCCGTTGAACTCAATGGAGGCGAGAACTGATGGTTATCTCTAACCAGATATAAAATTTGCGTAACCAACAGGAAAAGTACCGGCCCTAATAGAAATAAAATAGCAACTCATTCTCAATAGCGGAGATGAGGTTTCTCGAAAGTTAGGTTAGATAGGTGAAAAGAAGGAAACTCAATCTTTAAAAATTTCTTCTTTGGTTTAACAATAAATAAATAATTTCTGCAAACGTCATAAAAAGTCGATTTGTGTCACTCAATATGTAAGGATGAAGTTTAACTTTCCCGCCGAGGCAGGAAAAGTTGTCAGACAAAGTACTTTTCTCCGTTTGCAAGCATTTGTAATGTAAAAAATTTAATGTTTTTTATAATTTGTTCGTTGCGTTTAATAATTAGCTTTTTTTACAAATTAAAGTTAATTTTATAAAATATTTGACCATTGAACTACAAGTAATTGACAAGAGGCCATGGCGGCTCTTTCAAAATTCAAAATTTTCAGTTTTACGCTTTACGTTTGAAGAAAAAATAAAATGCTTTATACGGAGTGAAAGTAGTTTTGTCTGACTCGCCAACTCAGTCTTGTCACACAAACCAGTACTTTCTCTCCTAATGAAACAAAGTACTATTGTTATTGTTTTGATTTGCTATTGTAAAAATGATCGTATTGATCACACTATACTCTTGTTTAAATGAGGGTTTTTCGTACCTACGTAATTAATTAGTGACTAAAGTGTTACTACATTCTTTTTATGAAAGTTTTATATTTTAGTCGATCGTGGATTATGTAACACACATAAAGCTTTGTTTCAAAACCTTTTGTTAAATGAGAAAAGAATCGTAAACAAAGCCATGTTGGCGAATTTTCAACTATAGTTTCTTCGGTATTACTAGGTTAATTACATAACAAAAATTATAATAGCATTAAATACACGTCAAGTTTTAGCGTTTTAGTACATGGCTCACAATGAAAACATCATCAATTACACTCTTACGTGTTTTTATGTCCCTAAAAGTTCATTGGATAGCAAACACAATCTTGAGCCAAATTCGTTTTATACCTCTCGGCAGTATTTTCGCAATGTCCAAAACTAACAACTTTTACAGTGATTAAGCACTTCCAAAATGTTATAATTTTGAAATTTAAACATTTATCGAATAGCTGTATTTTCATAATTTAAGCGAACGGAGTTGCATTTTGAATAAATTAATTATGAGATTCATTAAAATTTTCAGCTTAATTCTGAATTTATTAAAGGCATTTTAAATATTTATGTTGCAGATACTTTAAGTGGTAAAGTCCTTAAATAATACTTATAAAGCGTTATTAAAAAGTTTCAATTGGCAACTTGGAGATTATTACACAAGATGGCTCTTAAAGCTTCTATGAAGTTATGAGACCATATCTTTTTAGTATTCATTTATTTAGTACATTTTTAATGCTTTAATTTTTTGATAACAACACACCTATGTTATTTCAAAAATAGCCCTTAATTTTGCTCTAATTAAAATCCTTTTCAAACAAGTGCTTTTTTGTTTGCTTTCCATTTGATTTACATGCTCTTGTATATTATTATTTACTAGTTTGAAAATCGTTTGAGCAAGTAAATTTTCCTAGTTTAATAATGAAAAGTGGAAACGAAACCCATTAACCCATACAAATATGCCATTTACCTAGTCAAAAGCTATTTGCCTGCGACATTTACGATGTAAATGCATTATTTTATTTATGTGTTGTTTTTTTTCCTGATACAATGTTATTTTGATGGCTCTATTTATCTTCGTAGATCTTGCTATTAATTACCTTCTCTTACCTATAATTATAGACCTGAATTTTATTTTACTGTAGTGGCTAACATTGGACGGAGAGAAATAAATTGTCGGTTGTTTTTTAAATACCCCTTTTCATTATTCCTGAAACTGCTTCATTTTGTTTTTTTTTTACTATCCCACCACATGCTATGTTTTCATCTACGTTTTAACTTTGTAAATGTTCGTATTAACCCAACGTTCCCTTTTCAATGCTTATTGTTCTGATTTGTGTAATTAATCAAAAGTAGAGATGATTTATAATGTGCGAATTTAATTGATTTTCCTTACAAAACCAACCCTAATTGTGCAGATTAGAATTTCGTTAATAAAGATTCATTTTTTGTTTATAATCGAATTAATTCAGAAAAACCTGAAAGATAAAACTTCTTATAACTACCGTTCTCGATCATACAAATTGATCAAAAACACTTTAGTTCATAAAAAGACAGCATGCATTTTATTTGAAAGTGGGAAAAATAGGAGATGTATCAGTGTCTCATAATGTAGTTTATTGGTGCAAATAATTATTTTATTATTATTATCATTGCCCACTCCATTTAAACAACTCATTTGAGATATCCTATGAACCTTAAGTAAGCTGATAAATCCGTGTAGGGATTTACATGTAAAATCATATTTTCGTAATTTCCGACGTTCCTAATTATTTTAGGCGAGAAAGCTTTAAGTAAAAGTTATAGGTCATCAAATTCTGCATCTAAATCAATGACGTTCTAACGTTTCTTTAGCTATTATTTGTCAATTACTACGTTTACATGTATTCGCTAAACCGGTTTTAATTAAATTGCTTTACCTTAAAACGATTTAAAATGACATGCGAACGCTTCCAAAACGCTTGTTGCCCAGGATTAAGCATGTAAACGAATAATCTGAGTTTGCGTTAAATCGTTTTAGCTAAATCCGGTTTAGCGATGCATCTAAAAACAGCAAGACTCATAAATTCCATATAGGTTACTCAAGTTAAGCTTTACTACAATTTGGTGCATTTCTATTGGTTGAAAACCAGTTTAAAGCTATACGCTTAAGTTTAAACCCCTGTTAAAATACTGGACGTTAGTGCCTTTATTAAAAGAAAAACCCAAGGTTTTCACTATTTCGAGGAACTTTCCGACATTATTACCTATCTATATCCAAATTCTGCCATTCAAAAAACATGCAAAATTAGGGGAAATCAGTTTTGATTTCTGAAATAAAGCAAAGCAAAGCAAATAAAGGTATAAAAATAAAAATCGGTATTAAAATTAGTTTGAACTTTGATTTGTGTTTAACGATTCATTAGTATTAAGAAAATCGAAAAATCTAATTTTAAAGACAATTTCTTGAAAATAGGAAATAGTGCGTCTTATGTTTACGTTTTACAATCGGCGTAGGTGGGTAATTTTCAACGCAGGGTTTACTATACGGCTATGTGGAATATAATTTATTTATACAAAACTATTTTCTTATTTGAAGTAAGTGTGGAAGAAAAAATGATTTGTTTCAGGAATCTTAGAAGAACTTGACCTGAAAATGTATTTCTAAAGAGAACTCTTTGTTGTTTTACTCTTTGATGATCTTTTAGGTACTTCCTGTATCGTTTTTATTTTATTTTCACTTATTTTCTTTATTTTTTAAGCCATACAGAACAACGTAGGTATTGTAATCACTCGATGAGAAAAGGATTTTTTTAATAAAGTCAGTTTTTGACTTTGAAGAAAATTGTAATAAATATGTATGAAGTTAAAATTCTGTTCGTCTACTTGTTGTTTAACTTAGAACTTTTGTAAGCGATCTTGCATAATGCTAAAATAAGTATTTTAGGAGTTTCTTCTTCCTTATGTAGTTTCAATTTATTATGTAGATATTTATGTCGAGGGAATCCTTACTAGAAAAAAACCCTAATCCATATGTAAACTCATATTGCTTTCCTCACTTTGTAGAATGGAAAGCGTCGTAATCGCAAATATTATGGTTTCGGTGCCTACAGGTGCATATCTGCACGGAAAAATACTCTCCGTTCTGAAATAATTCGAAGACTATTTTGAATCTTTCTTTAGTTTAGGTTTAGGAGATTTGGAGATCGTATGAGACGTATTATAAGCCTCTTTACTATAAAGTAGTACTCTGAATAGCCCACATTTTCAAAGTGCCTCTGTTTCCTGTTGTTGATAGTGTTGGTCTCGACAATGGTCCAAAGGAGCGTTCGATCCTTCATAACGTAGAGAATTGTTGAAGCCTCTTTTATACGAGATTACTGTCTTCTTATATCTCGCAGCCATGAAGCTTTGTGTTCTACGAAGAGCTTACTTCTTTTGTATTTTTTAACGTGAGTTAGTTTATGGCCTGTTTATAAATTAGAAAGAAAATTGTAATATTTCGCCCTCGGTATTGTTATTTTCTCAGATGGTTTGTACACCCTGTATTAACACTTGGATCACACACCCGGTGTACACGAGTTACTGGCTGGTTCATTAGTTAAGAGTTCTCTTGTAATTAACAACAGCTAGGCGTGCTTCCTCTTGTTAGTAGTGACTTTTGCTGTTTACACGTGTGTTAATTAATTGAATCAGTAGCTGTCGAGCGTTCTTTTTTAATTAACGCCGAAGTCTTATAGATCAATTTTTTGTTAGTATGTTATAGAAAAGTTACCCTCTTGTCACATTCTACAAAATTTACTTGTAAAGGACAGCTCATACTTATAATTTACTGTTTTTTAAAACTTTCAGTTCTTTCGATTTTTCATTACCTAATTACCTAATTTTGTACGTTTCTAAGTTATAAATTAGTGGTTGCCATTTGTAAGGATCGGCTTCAGGAGATTATCGATTTTATTGATAATTAATTGTATATATTTGTCCAATGTATGTAATGCGGGCTTAGGTGGCGATGTTAGCAATCAACTAAATTTTTAATGCTTAGCATTTGTCAATGAAAATCCACTATTAAGCTAAGAATGTTAAAATCATAACGGCGGCATTAGCGATAGGTATAATAAATGATAATCACCTATACTTAACTCACATATCACATTTTTGAAAAGAGCGAACAATAACCGCCTATGATTCGTATTTAAAAAAAATTAAATTTGTGCAATAACTCGAAAATGAACAATTTAAAAATTTTTAAAGACGCCACTGGAATTGACGTTAAAAGGTGTCTTTTTCTATTTCGGTACTTGAATGCACTCCTTAACGCACTGTTTTGGTCCCAAAACAGCAACGTAAGAAACTCTTTTACCGTACTGTCTCTTGGGAATTTTTTGCTGCTAAGTTCGCGTCAAGTTGAACTGACTTTTAAAAAATGTCAAATATGCATTTTAAAATGTGTTTTTGGTTTGTTAATACTACAAATGATGCTTTTACAACATTTCTGAGCATTGTTTTTATTTTTTACATAATTTACAGAAGAGAAAATAAGTATTTATTTAAATTATATTAACAATAGATCATAATTAAAGCGACATCTATGAATAATAGAAGCAAGTGTTATGTAATAGACATGGAATAAAAAATACCCTCTAGTCTACCAGGAAGGAGCCATTTAGGTAATAATATGGATCGCAATGGACGAGTAAATATAGCGATTTCCTGTCAATTTCTCCAATGATTGCAATGGTTGCTTATACTCCCATTTATAAGGAAATATCATGACGGCCAATGATAATGTAAACTCGACGGAATGAATCACTTATCATCGATTTCTAAAATGTCATTTCCGTCGCATTTTTTCTTACAGGCAACGGTTGCTAACCCTCCTTCCGGATGTTTTATGTTCTAAGGTGACAGATGTCACCTTATTCCTGTACCTTTTCCTTGTACCGGTACCTGTTCCCACCATTAAAAAAATTCCTATCATGACAAACTTTAAAACATTTTTTAATCCACACAATAAAAAACACATGGTAATCGGGAATGCGCAATAAGGTCCGAAAGGGACAGAGTTATAAAATAGAGAAATAGAGATAGATAGAGATAGAGAAAGGGAGAGAAATAAAATAGTTATTGGTTTATAGAAGTTAGGAGTGAGGGAAGTTAATTAAGGATTAGTTTAAAACATGTGGAGTGGTCTATCACCATAGTAACCATGTTTCAAATGTTTCTGTCACCATAGTTACCATATGTTAATGTCAGGCGGGGATGTCAATGTCAGGTTAACATTGACAGTTAACTTTTTCAAATCCAAGAAAAACTTGTTTTTGTATTAGTTTTCATTTTAAAGCGTCTGATGTAATAAGTGTTTGACCACCCTGTATTAGCTGAGATTGTAATACATAATATTCTGGCAGATATGAGCTAATTCAATATTCAGATCCTTCGGTTACTCTCTATATTTCTATAAACTACATTCTTTTATATAAAATTTTCGTTTCTTGTAATATCTCCAATCGAGAGCATACTTATTAAAATTCAAATGGCTTCCCTTATTGTTTTAATGGTTGATCCTATTTCTTGGTCGTTCGTGCCTGTTTTCTCAACTATTACCCCGCTTTTTATATCATCACCGTTTTGTTCCTATAAATTAATTGTATTTTCCTCCTACGCCTAGATACTTTTTTTTTTAACAAATTCATGGCTTTTCCTCCCCAGGGCTTTTCGTAAAATAAAATTCAAAATTAATCCAATAATAATCCTCTTTTCAATTAAAAAAATAATGAATTTTAAAAAAGACATTTTAGTAAAGGATTTATAAAAATGATGGTGATTATCGGTTGGAAAAAAAAACAAAGGAGGCGTTGAATCTCTTGTTTTTTTAATTGTGTACCATCGATTTGAAAACAAAAACAAATTATAAGTACCCTTAAAATATTAAAGGAAATCTAATAAAGCTTATTGATAGAACCATTCGTTTTCATATAATCAAATGAAGATGTTTTTTCTAAAAATTGAAAATGTTTGAGCGAGGATAAAAAATATCATAATTTGAGAGTGAATGATTAAATCTCTTGTTGATTTATGTAGCTGTATATTTTTAATGAGTGTACGTGTAGAATGTTTGCTTATTCTCAGATTTTAATTAAACTCATATAGCAGGTTGTCTAGAGGAAAAAAACGCTTTGGTTTTAATAACGTTATTCGGTATCGATTTAAACATTAATCTTTTTTCTCACAGAAAATTCTGAAATAAATCCCAACTGCTGGAAAGAGCTTTAATGAAAAAATATTGTGTACGAGACTTGCACTGTCGCATAGCTTTAAACAAAATTTAATAACTAGCGTTTTTGCTGTTGAAATAAAAAGGAAACTTCTTTATTCAAAAATCAATTTCTTTCAGCTAGTAAATAAATTACCACCATTTTGAAACTGTTTAGAGATGTCCAAAGAAAGCTTACGATACTTTATCAACTCGATCCACAAATAAGTTGAAAAAATGGAAGGATTTTGTTTCGTTTACCTTGGTTGAAAGAAAAATTTATTTTTCTTTTTAAAATATCGTAGCCAGTACGTTAGGTAGGTAACGACGAGTTAAAATTTTTGAGAAAATTAGATTTTAGTGATTTTTTTTGAATAATCAAGGACAGGCGCTCTATTGAAATAACCGAAGATACACACGGTGTCCGTTTAGTTAAAAAATTTCGGATTAACTGAGCAAATTTAGCTCTGGAGTGTTTGAAGGGTATAGCAACTAGTTGTCAATTACATAGATCAAATTCTTTTTCTGTCACCTATGAGTAAATATCCTCATAATGTTTTCAGGAGTGATTTTTGGGTTACAATTTTCTCTAATATGAAAAGTGGTGTTAACGATGCAATGGTTTCAGGACGCAATTTAATTCTCTGTTATAATATAATAATTGTAGTTCTGAGGCTGGTGCCTAGTGGACCTAGTGGTTCTTTGCATCGCGACCTCTCGGATCTATTGTGCGCCTCGGATTTGATCTTCCTTTATGGGAGTTCTCTGCTTTTGATAAAGTCCAGAATTTTCCCCATTGATAAGTTGAGCAGTTCTCTTTGGACCATCTTCTGTTCCCCGAGAATGGTGAAATAATTTCTTGTGAAAGCATCACAGTGTAGCAGAAGATAAAGAAGTTTCCCCCTCCTCTGCACATGTTCTGCATAGTGGGCCTTCTTCTTGTTCCATCGTATACAGGTGCTTTTTAAGCTGTCACTGGCCCGTTATTATTGCCGTTGCCTGTTGTAGTTCATCTCTGCTCATTCTGAATAGAGAGTGAGTTCTTTTGTCAGAGGGTTTCTCCAGTAGGGCTTTAGAATGTCCCTCTCCAGGAGTTTCCCTCCAGTGTTTAATATGCCACTTCACCAGAAGTGACTTTATTTCTCTCTTTCCCATTTTATAAAGAATGCCAAAGACTGGTTCTGATCCAGTGGGTCTTATTTTGCTGCCTCCTTTGACCAGACCGTCTCCTTTCTCGTTGAGCTGGCACCCATACTAAGCGCTTTCAGTCTGCGATTGCAATCCATTATTAGGCCGGACCTCACCTTACAGGCGTTGAGCGCTTTGAGGGATGCTTGACTGTTAGATATTACTACGAAGATTCTTTGTTTGTTATAGCCTCTATCTAACAGCATTTGCGCACATGTTAAGATGACGTAAATTTCTACTTGGAAGACGGTTACATGCAATTCTTTGTTATAGATTTTCTGAATTTTTCAGACTTTTGAATGCTAGAGATAGTTTTCTATCCACTTCTTTTAAAATAATAGAATTTTGTTCTTCAGCGTTTTTGTTTATCACTACTCTCTTCTCAGTTCTTAATATTGGCCAAGCGGCTTTTGTTTTATTTTTATCCCTTCTAAAAAAAATTTAATCTTGAAAGTGAATATTTTTAAATTTGCTTCTCGTGAATATTTCAAATTTATCGATTTTTGTCAAATTTGTGCTGTGATGATGTGCTGGCTATGTTTGGATATCTATAACAAAGAGTTAGCCCGAAGCATTTTGTGGTAAAATTACTCTGGGGAGTTGTACTGCGATCCAAAGTAGGTTTTGTAAAAACCTAAAACCGCCAGTAGAAGTGTTCTGTAGGGCCCTACAGTAACAGAAGGTTAAGAACTTGAAAGAAACGTTAATAACAATTATTATTGTTATTACTTATTATGTTTTTTATACTACACGAGCTTAATATAAGGGGATTTGAGCTGACTGAACTAAAAATAGATGAAAAATACCATAAAATACGTTAAATAAATTTCATTAAAATAAAATGAGCTCCATTTCACGCGAAAACGTGCGAGAAAACAAATTGTCGTTAGCCCTTTTGTTTCTATAGAAAAATACAAAAGTTTTGAGATATCTAATCTAAATTTCTCGCGTTTTGGTTTATTCTTCTAGTTTTTCAGCAGTTACGTGGGAAATGCATTTCAGGTTAAACTCGATAAACTTGGAAACGAACCCGCTTAAACTTTTCAAACCAGCGATCTTATTAAAACTTTTTACGGAGAACAAATTTATATTTAATTCTACAACTTCTTCCTTCGTTTGATTTAAAAAATTCAACTTCATTTAACAATAAATGTAATTCTTTTATTGATTTAAAGTTCAATGGGGAATAATTTTGAAATTTTTATTACTCGTAAAAGTGTCTTAATATGTGAGTGGCCTTAATAATTTCTATTAATTCAAAAATTGAAATTATTAATTATTACAAAATTTGATTGTCATCTGGACACGCCATTCTGTCTTTAATAAGCTGAATTATTTGATAATTTTTAAACTTAAATGTATTTCGCATGTCTAACTTCATTTTGAGAACATATTTTCACTAGCACGAAAAGCACGAAACGTTTTATTGTGTATTTTAGTTACTAGCACCTTTTACTCGAGTGTTTTACTTTTCTTACCTATGCTAACTAATAAGTTATACTTAACTATTTGTTAAAACTGTGAGCTTATTTATAGGGAAATACGTTATGTTATAGGGAAATACCTGGATAAGTTGTGTAAATTAAGAAAAGAACAAGATAAAAATTTCTCATTTCGTACTCGAATTTAGACAAGCCCCACTGATTAATTTTATGCTAAAAAACAATAGATTACCGTGGGAAAATAAAGTTGAACGTCGCGACGCCTAAGTGTCAATATGATAAAAAGTCCAGTTTAGTATCATTTGACAGCTCTTTAAACCTAAAATTTTTGCCCGAACTTGCTTTCTAGAGTAAAACATCTCAGACTTATAAACAAGATGGACATCGTTATTTACATTTTTATTTGTCTCCTACACGTTTTGTTATAGTAAACATTGTTAAGATCAGCTTCGAAACGAAGTAATACGAACTATCACGTTCGTACTATTACAACTGGTTCCGAATACCGATAGTAATAAAAATGGACTTTTTGCCTTTTCATCGGGGGCCCATCGTAAATTATAAAAATGGTTTGACACTTTTCCCTTAAATTTGTATAATAAAAGGATTTTAAAAGAGAAAAAAAAACATGTGATAACAATCGTATAGTAAACCGAGTCGTATACCACTTAAAAAATAGTCGCTGTCAAGGATAATCAAAGTATAACATAGTCAACAAAAATACAAAGATTAAATCATTCAGGGTATAATTGTAAAATGCACTCATTTTCTAAATAGATTTCTATGGTATATTGTTTCTTTCTCTGGATTTTTTCTTCCATTGTACGACCAATGAGCAAATGTATAATTTAAAAATAATTCATAAGTTATCTATTTATTTATTTACGTTGAAACAATATAGATAGATAGTAATACTCCAGTGACTTTTGACTCATTGTCGAGATTGATTAATAGTATATTATCCAACGAGCGGGTAATGAAGCTCATTACTCACAAGAATGAATTTGCGACACGAGCCGTATGGCGAGTGTCGTAATCATTAGAGTGAGTAATGAGCATTACCCGCGAGTAGGATACTATACTTTATCCACGACTGCAAATATTATAAACCAAATATACATTGAATACGCGAGTATTTTTTGAAAAATTTTTTTTATTTATTTAAAAAAATTAATTTTTTATGGAAATGTTTTTAAAATTTAATGTAGAATTCAAAAATGTAAAAATATATATGGTGTTGCATTTAAAAATCTAAAGATTACCTCATTTCCGGCGAAATCGGAAGTGGAAGAATTTTCAAAAGTAGTTAAACAAATTGCAATTTATATGACTATAACTCACAGCAAATTTCATTTTGATACGTTGACAAATAACGGACCTATAAAAGTTTTCCAACTGTGGAAAACCAAGTGTCGCCCGGTAAACCATTGAGTAATGTGTAATAGTCATTGAGTAATATGTATATTATTCAATGATTTGCAACTAGTGAGTAATGACACACATTACTGGTCAAAAATCATAGAGTAATGAACGTATTATTGGACGGTCGTGGATAAAAAATAAAACTTCCCAACATTATAATATTCTTTGGAACGAGTGAGATTTAATAAAAATTTAGTTTAATTTATCTGAGTGCCATTTGTTGTAGTTTTGGTCTTTTAAGAGCCACTCCTAAGACTTATTTATCTCAATCAAGAGTTTGAATAAAAGCATTCGCTGATTTTTTTAGTCGTCTTCTGATTATCTTATTAAATTAACAATTAAGTGGAAAACTTAATTTTACTTTAAGAGGTTTTATTCGGTGTATCAAAAATTTATTTTGAAACAACAAACTTTGCTCATTCTAAAAGCATTTTTAAGCTACTCGTAAAAGAATGTTTTTGTGTATTTTGATATTGAGGTATTGTATTTCGAGCCTCTGCGATGTGCTTTCATGGAATCGAAGAAAAAAAGAAAAAATAAATGTGCAAAAGTAAAATAATAATTTATAGTGCCAACTTCTTCCTTCCTCCGCATTTTCCTTATATAAATATTTCCTAAAGTTAAATTGTAGATTGCTTAACTTTCATCCCCTAGGATGTCACGTGAAGTTTAAATTTGAACGTCACGTCGTCGTCAGTGGAAACATTTTTAAGCATTGTTTGATAGTTTGCGTTAAATTGTAAAAATTAGTCGATTAAAATTCAGCTTATAACACAGAAAACCAGGCGGTGCACTAAATTATCCTTTTGGCTTCACTCAAAGCCGGAGACGGGAGGGGTTCGAAATTAAACACACTGTCAATAAGGAAAAAAAAGATCTCTATGTAGGTACCCTTAGGTGTCAATACAAAATAAAATGTTATAAAAAGAGATACAATCTCTCAAGATACATATGACTCGACTCTTGTCTTCATCCACCAGATCCAGAGTTCTCTAACGAAGAGAGATTACAGGGTCCTGATAGACGGGGACGTCGTCTATCACATTCCGAGTCTTCTCACGAGGAGAGATCACAAGGTTCTGATGGGCGAATGAGGGTGTGCTTTGTCCACCAGATCCCGAGTCCTTTCACGAAGAGAGATCACAAGGTTCTGATGGGCGAATGAGGGTGTGCTTTGTCTACCAGATCACGAGTCCTGTCACTGAGAGAGATCACAGGGTCCTAATGGCAGAGCAGGGACTTCGTCCACCAGATCCCGAGTGCTTCCACGAAGAGAGATCACAAGGTTCTGATGGACGAATGAGGGTGTGCTTTGTCTACCAGATCACGAGTCCTGTCACTGAGAGAGATCACAGGGTCCTAATGGCAGAGCAGGGACTTCGTCCACCAGATCCCGAGTGCTTCCACGAAGAGAGATCACAAGGTTCTGATGAGCGAATGAGGGTGTGCTTTGTCTACCAGATCACGAGTCCTGTCACTGAGAGAGATCACAC